>SJVG01000860.1:0-16006 GCA_034774675.1 Scedosporium minutisporum
CCCCAGCAGGCGTCTTCACCCAACCCCTCGCAACCCAATACGTCATCCTCGCCCTCGAGGAAGCCACCGAACGCGGCGTCATCAAAGAGGCGGACGTCACACAGGGGCGCCTCGCGCAGTTCCTCAGCCTAGCCGGGAGGAAGTTCTACAAGCTGCCCCACGGCGAGGGCGAGGTTCCACGGATCAGACTCGAGAGGAAGGCGTCGAGGATTCCTACGCATATTGCGAATGAGGAGGGGACGTTGCAGGTTGGGCTTGTGAGGGCTGAGACGCCGATTATGAGCTTGAGCTGGGTTTAGTTTTTGGTTGAAACTGTTCATAACGAAGAAAAATGAAGAATGAAAAATGAAGATGGAGAATTCACACTCAACTGTAGATATAATAAACACATGGCTGGTGTAATAGCTCTTCTCTCCTCCATGATCCCCAGTGAAGATCGGAACCACACTGATCAGACAGCCCACCCACCTCCATCTGGCCCGTCCCACATCTGCGGCTCCTCAGAACCATCGCCGATATCACCATTTCTCTCTGTTCCAACGATCCATTTCGTCATCTGGCATCGGCCTCGCTGGTAACCTACAACATCTTGGGGCCGCACAAAAGGGGGCAATGGAGTCGGTATTGTTCGATAAGAGTCTCAAGGATGGACAGCTTGGCATTGAGGCATTTGGGTTCATCGCCTTCGTCCTGGGGTAAATTTTTCGTGAAATGCTACCGACCGCCAGCTCGGAAGCTATGAGCAACCGGACCTAGAATCCTCCATTAGTTTGCAATACAGGTCACAGAAGTATTACCACGTTGAATCAATCTGCTCTACCCACTCCAACTTCGATTGGCATCGAAATGTGCAATGGTTAACTAGTGAGACGGCGTACATACATGGACATACATAACACGAACACATCATAGAACATCACAAGAGGGGCAATTACGCATCGGGAATAGATATCGTGGAATGCCATATATTAATTATTGATCTCATCTCCTGCAGTCGGGTTAACATTCCAACCCATTAATTTCGCCATCACCTCCTTTCCACAATTGCGTTTTCCTTTTCCATACTGTCATCTTCTTCAGCAGTCAGACGCCCGGGAATACACTCCCGTCTTTGTGAGGCTTAGCGGGGACATCTGAGAATACAGATCTGCCGTTAACCCAAGCCTACTCATCGGCAATGTCACCTTGGTATCCGGATACTGAAGTGTGAGTGAGTGCAAAACCACCAAGAAGAACACTGTCGACTGCCCACACAAGAGCCTAGATGTACCACATAGTACCAGGGAAGTAGGTCTTGTTATCCTTATGAGCATCGCCGCCAGAGCCCATGCCGAGGAGTGGGGCAGCATCGGTGCCGCGGGGTGGGTTCCAAGGCGTATCGCCCTGTGCCATGGACTTAATCGCCTCCTTCACAGCGTCGGGGCCGGTTCGAGGGCCCGAACTAGTCGGAATCCGCTCGTGAGCACGCGCTCGGCTACTAGCCAAGTGGGCGTAGTACACGGCCGGATGCAACGACACCGAGGTCGTCGAACGGGCATACATGTAGCACTGCTCGTAAATCATCCGCTGCAACTCGTCGGGCTTGCAGTTAGCCTCATCGAGAATGACGTGGTAATGAACAGGACGCGCAGTTCCCTGGATGGCGACGTGAGAGCAGAGGTAAAAGTCCCAATGGAACGGGTGGGTAACGTCGCGCTCGACGAGAGTCCCGGGAACTGGGTTGTTGTTCTTGTCACGCATTTGTGAGTCGGCTGGGAAGAACCGAATATGATGGCGCTTCGTAGCCACAATGACCGTGAACTTGGGGTGCACTCCCCTCTCTCCGAGCAATTCCTTCATCGCCTGGACCTCGTACTCGATTACTTGGGCGAACTGGCCCTCCGAGACTCCATCCCGGAAATAGTAAAGGTGCTGCGGTCGCTGCTTTACCTCCTTCTGGACCTCGGGAATCAGAGTCTTGAAGAAGCCATCGATGTTCTGACGCGTGAGCATCTCCACCCTGTGTCCGTTGGTTTGAACGGCGGCGGCATAGCGGCAGGCATTGTCGTCTAGCGACATGACCATGGAGGCCATGGAAGGGGCGTCAATTCCCGGAGACGAGTGAGAGACATCGACTCCGATGACCATTGTCGGTACCTTGAAGAAGGGTGGACCAGGCAGCGAATTATAAATTCGACTGGTCGCACCGCCAAGCTTCGCGTTGACCTTCATGCACACATTGCTGTGGTACTGAGGGTTATTTTTGCTGACATGGTCGGAGATCAGCATCTGCGTGAGAACCGCAAGGCGACAATCAGCCGACTTCTTCAAGCGGACGTAAAGGTCCTCTCCGTCCTTCCGCAGGATGCAGAAAATAAGGTCGGGAGCCACCTTGAACTTGTTGACGAGTGCGTCGTGGGCCTTCTTGAGGGCTTCAGCACAGTTGGGTGACTGCGACTCATCCCAGAACATGGGTTCGCTGATAATGTTTCCGCCATGATTCTTGTACGTCTGCTTGAACGTCCTAGCGAAGGCCTGCGCTACAGGACCTGTAATTCTCCTGTCAAAGCTAAGGAAGCCCCAGGCGCGAAGGGCCCTTTTGTTGGCAACGAAAAACTTCTTGCCGCGAAGGTCCCAGCGGCCAGTCAAGCCAGGACTGTGCTTGCCGCTCCCAAACTGGATCGTGGCAGGCGGCAGGACACAGGCATCAGTCCTCGTAAAGTTGGAATCGAGTTTAAGGCCGAAGTCCTTGAGATAAGGGTCGCGCGAGTAGTCGAGGCTCGCAAATCGATCCATAATGTTGTTCCGACGCACAGGAGGTCGAGTGACGGCAATCTTGATCATCTTGGCAGTCTGTTTTTTCCCCTGCAGTTAGTATCCGATATTGGGCATCTTTTCCAGTTATGCGGGAATGGTACTCTGAGGTTTATTACTTACATCAGCGCCGTCTAGCTTGAAAGGGAAACGCTGCATCGGTACGATGTAGCAAAGCTCGATAGGCACGTAGCAACCCTTCTTGGTGGTTTCAATGATAGGAAAACCGGGGAACCTGAGGGGCGTGTTGTACTTCTCCTTGAAGTAGTCGGCAACGGTAACCCTGCGTCCGTTGATCTCAAAAGTGACGGTCTGGGCCGTGGCTCCCTCAGTGCCAAACTTGGAATCATAGACAAAGCGGAAGAGCGTGTGCTGCTTGCCTTGGCCAGGCTGTTGTCCGGCCTTCCTCTCCTGATGGATCATGGTAAACTTCAACTTGTGGAAGCGTTTAAGGTTCAAGAAAGCGGACGAGGGCTTAATCTCCCCCCTTGCAGACGTCTGTGTCGGACGCAGAGCCTTAGCCTGGCCGATAGGAGACACTGCAACAAAACGACTTGTTAGAATATTGAAGCAAGTGAAATAGATCATTGGAAAAAGAAGGGATTGGTTTTGGGATTGGTTTTGGTACTTACGATTTCTGTAAGACTTGTCAACCATGGGAAGGTAAGCGTTGACGAGCTCCAGCAACGATTGACCACCCGCCCACATAGCGGTGTTCGCAACGTCGACGTTGATGCCGAGTCCGGTTCCTCCAGTCGCGATGGACTATTAAAAAAAGTTAGTGCTGAGGCGACTAGATATGCGATTTCTTTTTTTTCTATCCTTACCTGGCAAAGACGGATCGACGCGTAGGCGCCCATCGCAACTTCGTTATAACCAGAGAGAGGGAAACGTCTGTCGCTCTCGCGGTAAAAGTTACGCTTGATGGAAATCAAATTCTCAGACGGCCACTGGCGGATGAGGTGGTCCAGGAAGTCTAGGTGAAGAGGTCAGATTCGGTTATGCATTTCAAAATAATTGCTGGGAAGGCAGAAAACGTACTCATACACTCAAGGACCGTGTTGTCCCAAGCGACTCTGCCTGAGAGGTAGGCGTTCAGGGCGCTCATCTGAATGGTAGTCGTCTTCTTCATGATGAAGTAGAATTTATTGGTCCCCCTGTTGTTAGGACGACCCTCGTCCAGGTCAATGTGAAGTCGCATCTCACCACGTTCAATCAAGGCGGTGGACCTTGCAAGAGTTAGCTTCACTTCTTTTTCATATGTACCTCTGACGTAGAACTCACCATGCAAGCTTGTTTCCGTCGTAGAGCCACTTGCCGGGCTTCTTCTTGAGCTCATTCTGCACTTTGTCATGATGCCACAGCTTCTTGATGAGGGCCAACTCAAGCTTGGGGACTGGTGAGATGGTGATCTGTTCTGTGGTCAGTACAAAAGTCCAAAACGGTCATGAGGAACATGATTTTTCTAATTTACTTACATCATATTGATACACCTTGGGCATGTGCCTGAACGAGGTAACGGCGAACTGGTTGATATCAACCTTGGCGGGCTTGCCTCGAGTGTTGAATCCAGGGCGCCTGGCAAAGCGACCATCAATAGGACTCTAGGGAAGAAGTTAGTCGCCCATTGAATATTACCGGTTTTATGACACGTTGAAGGGCCAAAGATGGGGGATCATTACCTTCATGTATGCCTCGGGGGGCAAGTCGACGCGGGTGTTCCTCCTCTCTTTGGGAGCCTGCTCAGGCTTGGCCGGATCAAAACCCAAACCAGGGCCAAAGGGATTCTTGGGTTTCTCGCCCGAGGCTGATCCCGAAGTAGAACCAGCTCGGGAGCGAGAAGGCGATTGTCCCCGCGACGGGGATCGGTTAGGAGGAGAACCTCCAGATTGGGAGCCGCCGGAGCGACTAGGGCTTACAGGACTCATCTTTGCCTGAAGTCAAATGAAAAGAAGGGTAAAGTAGTATTGGTAATGGGTCTGCTAGATCACAGCGTTAGAAATTTGAGTTTATTTCCCACGACGACTTCTCAGAAGCGATGAGAGATGAGAACGCGACGCCTCTAGAGTGAACTAGACGATGAAGTCACAAAAGGTAGAGAGGAAAGCTGTGATAAATGATAGGATACAGGGAAGTGAAAGAAAGGAAGAAGAGAAGAAGGCCACAGAGTTGAGAGGAGTTCTCGCCTTAAATAGTTGTTGAGCGCACCCAGAAGAAGGTGAGAGGGCAGCAGTGCTGGGAGGAAGGCGCCATCGCCATTCAGGGCGAAGAGACGCGTGGTGAGGGCAGAAAACAGAAAACTAGAAAATTGTACTTACCAAACGAAACGACGACCAGTTTCTGTTTGCGGGTGAATGCTACTGCTGGACACTGAGTGTCGGGCGTAATGCCTTCGATTGTGAAGCTGGAGAATGAGAAAATGTTAGCCACGAAGGAGCAAACCAAGGGGACCACTGGGGCTATCTATCGATGGCGGGTGGTGAGGGGAAAGGAAACATACTGGATCTCCCAAGAGAGCGACCTAGTCGAGCGTTCCTGCAGGGAACGGTCGAAAGGTGCTCACCCTGAGCACTAAGCTATCGGTGAAGGAGTTGTTCGGATGCCGTACAGGACTCAGTGAGAAAATAATCGGGATAAGGTCTACGCAGATAAGGGATGGGGTTTGTAAAAGAGGGCCTTCGATCGTTTGCGTATGACGATTGCAGGTGTTTGAAGAAGAGAAGAGAGATGAAGGTGATGGAGATGAAGAGGTGAGAGAGAGAGGAAGATGGGGAGATGAGGAGAGGAGAGCTGGGAGCCTGAGAGAATGTGTGTGCGGGAAAACAACAACGGGGAGGAGCCAACTTGGGAGAGGCTGGGAAACTTGGGGGAAAGTGAGACGGGACGAAGGCCCACACTGACTCTTTGCGGCGGAAGGAGGCAACCACTATCCTTCGACAAACCCAAAGATATCGGGAAAAGGGTAGAACGACAGCCCTGTAACTGCGGCAGAGCGATCGGTGGGATTGGAAGGCAGGAGGGGAGTATGTTGGGCAACAGGCATGTGTAGACAAGATTCCAGTCCAGACACTTGGGATTCAACGCTTCCCCTACACGGAATCTACTAGACTTACCTGCACAATTGCAGCTCTCGGATGTTAGTGGTGACGGACCCCAATGGGATCGGCGACAGAAAGAAGCTGAGTGTCAAGAGGTCGATATTACTCCCAAGAGAGAGCGTCGTAAGATGCAGAGTAGTGTTGTCAGATCGAGCTGGGTATGATTGAAAGTTTGGTTTGAACCAGAGGGACTTGAGAGAGACGGGAAGAAGTGTTTGCGAGATGTGTTTGGGGAAGAGTTCAAGTCTGGGTTTGGAGGGAGGAAAGGGTTCTTTATATAGCTGTAGATTTGGGCTGGCTGATCTGTGACAGGAGCTAGAAAGAATCAAATCACAAGCTCCAATGGTGCTCTCATGAATCAAGAAACCATATTTTTTATGAGAAGAACTGATCTGGGTAGGTGCTATTGCTAGATTTGGTTATGGAACTGTGGTTGAAGCATGTGGTGATGATCGCAGATGGAAGGGGGTGAGGGAGTGAGTGTTGATTGCGTAGGTGGAAGGTGACTAGGATGGGTGAATCAGAATGGGAGATATCACAAGCCAGGAGAGAATGACTGAGTGTAAGGAACAACCAGCACAATCATTGAGCTGACTGCCTCATAAGAGCAGCTGTGAACAGGGAATGTGGATGTGAATGTTCTCATGGAAGTGGCTTCTGCATTTGGGAGATCCTGCCTGGCGTGGCAGAGGGACTACCAAGGGGATCAAGAAGTATTGGGCTCACCAGATGTGGAAGATAAGACTTGGGCCTAGTAGGAACCACAGTAAACAGGTCAGCATCTGTCATTGCACTGGGATGGGACAGAGATATTAGCTGGAAATAGTCTTGTTACTAGATTGAGCCTATGTAAGTAGCCATTTGGATCTGCCACTGTCCCAAGGACAAAAGAAAGACGAAAAAAGGGGTCCGGGCGGAAAGGACAAATTTGGGATCATCTCATCATTTCTTTACCATCGGACGGGGTAGCTGGTCGTGCTGTTTCGACATTGGGTGGGACAGCGGAGTGTCGAACCCGAACCTGGCTGGACAGCATGGACCATCACTCCCCGAAAATTCGGACGCCAGGAAGCCAATTGATGTTGTCCAGAAGGCTGCATACTAACAGCGGGTTTCCCCGTGTCAGGGAAATGGTCTCAGCTTCATCACTGCTCGTGGCCAGGGCTTCAGGGGCGGCACCTTCCAAGGCGGTAGCCGTAGCTACTTACTGGGCCAGAAATCCCTGGACTGAATCAGGTCTGTAGGGCATCTGCAATTTCTTTCCTATGGTATTTGATGGCTGGCGTTTGGCATGGCAAGTTGGAAGGTCCTCAGGTGTGGATGGAGATTGGCTCATGGGTGTTTGCTTCCCGTCTCCACATCGGGAGGATGTAGTTTGGATAGATTGCCACAGAGTTATGGGATTCTGCGTCACCGAGTTTGCTCCTGCGTTTGCAGAGGGGAGGACTGCCAAATATGGGCTGCAGTGGGAGGGCTGTCTCCATATGCTGAGGGCATCACCAGTGGGGTGGAGACTGGTATGATTTGATTTCGATCATCTCATCCATAATTGGCAAAGTTGGCTGATGGGGGCCGTCTTGGAGTATATGGGAAGTGTGGGAGTTGTGGGAGTCAAGCGACACAGATATCAGAACTTCAGCTCAAACGAGGGCAACAGCGGAAAGAAGCCAAGGCTAATGAAGGAAGAATAGGCCAGTCTGTTAGAATCGACAGTAAGAAAAGGTGAGAAGGGAAGGGAGGACAACAATCAATGGAGACATTCAAAGGCTCCATTCTCACCGAAAGTTCATCACATTTGAATGGACAAGAGATAATTGATGGAATCAAGATCCTTTTTGATTGCCTACCAAGATGCCTGCCTGAACTGAAACGATGTACAACGCGACCAGCCTCCAGAAGACCTTCCAAATATTCTCCAACTCGGTCACCGCTAAAGAAAACGAAAAAGTAGGGGGGAAAAGAAAGAAAGAAAGAAAAAGGACAACCGTAGCGAAAAAGTGACGAGTTACAACTCTATACTGATAGGGAAAAAGAACTCTTGTGTAACGCCACCCCTTCCTCGGAAAGAGGGAAAAAAAGAATACAAAGGAAAAGGAGGAGAAAGGAAAGAGAAGGAAAGAGAAGATACAAAGGCGTGACCAACGATAGCCTTGAGAGTTCTGCTCTGAGACTACTTCGAACGACTCGAGCTGATCAAGCGAGACGGTGTAGCGTGGAGAGGAACAAATCCATGCCCTCACGGCGTACTTCCTACCCGACACACGCGTCCAAGACATTCGAAACGAGGCTGCGCTGGGCTGGGGAGGACGGCACTCGGCCAAAGTTGGCAGGGTTTAATACCGGTACCCGCCATACTGCTGCTGGTGCTGCTGCTGACCGTAAGTAGGCGGTGGCGCACTGTATGAGTGCTCGTACCCTCGAGAGCTTGGCCGCTGTGGCGGAAAGGCGGCAGCGATATGTCCTGGTCGCCCCGCTCCCCCTGTATACGGGCTTTGAGACCGCTGGTAAGGCGGGTATCCGGCAGCGGTGTGTCGAGTGGGCCCGCCGGCCCGGTCCTGAGAAGATTTCCACGTTGCAAAATCTGGAATCACCGTCGTTTGAAGGAGCTTCGTCATCGATACCGGGTTGAATCTCGCCGAGTCGTACGTAGAGGCCGGAGGGAGGATATTCAGGAAGAAGGTCAATTCTCTGTGCAACGCAGAGCCTCGATCGCGCCGCTGCTGGTCGAGACGACGACCAGCGGCTCCCTTGAGAGGCGATTCACCTCGCGCCAGCTTCCGGGGGCGGTTAAGATCCTCGTACTCATCTCCCGCGAATGGCCGTTTGGGGGATGCGGTGGCCCGGGTGTATTGCGGACGAGGGGAACCATGGATGGGCGGCACGGGGCTTTGTGTCCGGCGTGCAGAAGGGGGTTGCTCTATGGAAGGCATGACCATCTTGGGTCGAAGCTGGGCGGCGGGCGAGACGATAATCCGTGCCATAATCGGGTCGAACTTGGGTGTAGAGTACCGCTGGGAGAAGTTGGCCAGCTTTGGATCATCGGGGAAGAGTTCGGCCATACGCGCTTCGAGCTTAGAGATTTGAGCGAGCTCTCCGAACTGGGATTCATATTTGTGGAAATAGGAATAGAGAGGCTTTGCCCTCGACAGCGTTTCCGGCTTTTGCGTTAGGCGGTTGACACAGGTTTCGAAAACTACTCGCGCATCTATGAAAGTAAGGTCAGCATTGTAACAAACGTGCACGAGTCCAAGAATTTTCAAACTTACTCGTAGTATCATCCTTGGAGTGCAGGTACTTAAGATACTCCAAGAGATAATTCTCGTCCTCGGGGAACAGCGTCATGCCACGCTCAAAGATCTTGGCGCCAACGGGATCTCTGTAGACTACCGATTCCATGAGAGCCACCGCCACATACACATCGCTGGTGAGCTTTCCGCGCTTGCGAGCCTCGACGAAGACCTGTCGAAGTCCACCGACACCAACGCCGCCCTTTCCCTGGATCCGGCGCATCGCACGAGCCAAAGCGATCCAAACATGGGATATAGTCCTCGAAAGAAGGTCGGCGCGGGCTGCATAGCCTTGCTTAATGGCCTTGAGTCGATTCTCCTTCTCCGCGTTATTCTTGGGAGCGTCGTATTCATCCTCATCGTCGTAGTTGTCTGCGGCATTTGAGGGGTTGGTAGCAAACATTCGTTCAACTTGGGCGGCATCTCCCTGCTCCTTCTCCTTGAGATCCTTGCACATATCATAGAGCCTATCGAGAACTTTGTTGTAGGGCTGTCGCACAGCGGTGGCAAACTCTCGCTTTGCATCGTCGCTCTCACCTCCGACATGGGTGGATTCGATCCTGTCTGCATGCTTCAGCGCAAGGAGTACACTCTCGGGGTTCGCCGCGATGCCTTGTGTGAGGAATTCGAGACCTGTGTCCTGATTGTTCTGGGTAATTTGATTCCTGAAGCACCACTCAGCAGCATCGACCCACATCTCGGGTACGAAGCGGAGCGCCATGAGGGCTTGGCGATAACAGTGTAGGATTCGCTGCCTAAAAGTGGCGGGCTCGTCGGTTTCGAGAACGAGGGGATCTTCCTTCTCCCAAGCAATCCACTTCTTCCAGGTTTCAACCTGCTCAAGGAATTCAACGTCACCCTCAAAGCCTGGGGCAGGAGGTAGCCTAGGGTAGGTAGTCCTGTTAAGGTTTCGGGTAATGTTATCAAGAGCAATGTTGGCACTCTTTGCCGACATGTAAGAAGGTGAGCGCTCTTGGATGAATTTACGACCCTATGAAAGTGAGATTGATGTTAGCTATTGCTCTCTTAGGTCAATGGGAAAACCCAGGTTTCCTTAGACTTTACTCACAGTCATCTTGTTCAAACCCATCTCAAACTGGTCATACTCCTTCCACAGATTGTTCACAGCAGAAGTGGGAACACAGATAGCCCGTTGATAAGCCTTTCGAAGCTGGTCCATCTTTTGCTGATCTTGCCAGTTTCCTCCGCCAATTTGGCCGGGGCCGCTTCGGATGAATTGGATATAATCTTGCCATATCTGAGCCGAATCCTTATCGACGCCAATGGTGTCAATGACAAACTCGTAAGCCTGAGTGACGACCTTACGAGCGCGGCCATCCGGATCGTTGTTGAGATCGTTCCGTCGGCGGATATAGTTCAGGTAAACGGTCCAGAGTCGGACGTTGGGGGCGAGCATTAGACAGCGACCGAAAAGACGTTCAGCTTCGACGAAATTGTTAAGACCGAGCTCCAGTTCTACCCAGGAGGCCCAAGCCTCGGCCTGGAGTCGATCAATGAAGGTTAGTAAGGGGAGGGTTCCAGCTCTCTTCCACCAGCGGGCGGGTTAGTCAATGGTAGGAAACTCACCGATTGAGGGAAAATCTCAAGAAACCGCCCGTAGGCAGAGCGCAACTCATCTAGACGATTACGACGCCGATACTCCTCGATTAGGCCCAGCCACGCATCCATATCTCCACGGGGATCGGCTTTGACGCGATCCTCCAGAACAGCAGCGCGATTTACGGTGTCCTGCCCCGATAGGGCGGCCACCTGTGGGTGGAGCAGAGGGTTGCCTGTAGCATGGGAAGCAGCGGAACCATTGGTCACCTGGAGATCTTGAACGCGAGACGCAGATGGCACCGCTTGGTCCTGAGAAGGGACAGCCTCGGTGGGGGCACTCGCCACTCCTCCCGAGGCGACAAGAGGCACGTTGGCGGCAGGTGCCGCGCTGCCTTCCTCTTCCTCTTCCTCGTCATCAGAATCTTCTTGGATTATGAAGCCGCCGGTGGTCTGGGGCTTGGCAGGCTTGGGTTCCGGCACTGGCGGAGCACTGATGGCTTCCGGGTCATACTCGGCGCCATCGTCACCGAAATCTTCGCCATTGTCACCATAATCAGTTGAGGGGTTGGCACCAGTCAAACTAGGATCTTGAGTTTGCTCGTCGCTAAGTGGAATGTCGGGTTGATAGTCATCAGGTCCCTCGTCCTCCAGACCATCCTCTTCCCAAGACACGCCTTCGCCTCCGTAGGGCGTCTTGTCATTCACATCATCCGCAGACATTTTCGCGCCAGCCGGACCAGGTCGGCAGTAAGGGAAATAGGGGACGATGTCAAAGATCGAACATAAGCGTCACGGTCGAGTTGTCGTTACAATCGTCGAGTGTCGAGAATAAAAGGGTATCTATTTTGACAGACAAATCATATGGTGAGAACGTGATGCACTTCGCAACAATGCATTTATTTCATACATCAGGGATACTGATGATACTTACCTTGGTCTAGAGATGCTGCCTCTTGGAGGAGCACGACAAGCTTGAGGTTTAGGCACAGAGACCGCAAAAATGCTGGTCGCCAACAGACGTGTTTCCAAGAGTTGGAGATAACGAAGGATCCGTGTATCGGGATTGCCTCAGGGAGACAAAGAGCTCGAGTGCCTTTGAGGGGATGGGAAATTGTTCAAAGGCGGCCAGTCGCAGTCGGTCGACCAGGGACCAGGGAGCGGAGCAGTGGATATTTAAACTCGGGAGACTAGAGCTGTGTTGGAGAGGAAGAATGGTGTCGCATAAATGTAGAAAATAAAAGCAAATTACAATCGCGTAAGAACAGAAATTGGCAGAGGGTTGAAACGGAGTAATGCTGAGATGATTTGGAGGTTTGTGGGCTGGAGTAATGAAGCTTCTTTGGAGGGCGACGAAAAAATGACAATGATCGACTGGAGATGAGAGATTGATACAAGAATGTGAGGCTGGCAAAGCGGCAGAATGTTCCATTGCTCCAAAGGCGGTGAGACTAGAGCAGCTGGACGAAAGAGAGGCACTGGTGCAAGCCGGATGGAGAATCCTCGGCTAATATTGGAGATTGTCTGTTGGTAATGTACTTCGTACTTTGACCAGGTTGACGCCACATCAGCCCAACCCCGCCATTTGTGGCGCCAAATTTGGCCCTTGCTCCCTTGCCCAAAGTATGCTTGACGTGCCTGTGCTCAACGCGTCTAAAGTGCGTGCAGCACAGGGCATCAATCCCCTTCCGCCACGCGAATTCGCACGCAAAGGTCGCGTCAAGTTGTTGACTGTGTGAATGTTATCAAAATCATTTGATACAACTCTGCAAGTACATGTGTGGTCAGCCAGCCCAGCCCACCAGCCATCATCATTAGGCAAGCGCCTTCCTCCTCTCGGACCTCCCATCTCCTTCAAGCGTCCACTCCCTCCCGCTAGCTCTTTCAACCTTATCCTCGACCTCAGCCAACTCTTGCTCTCAAGTTTCTAGCTAGAAACTCCCCTATTTCCTGCACCTTGATATCTTGGCTTGCATCACCAGCTACCCCGCGTCCTCTCCCTTCAAACACGGTTTTACACTTTCATATTTGACAGACTGAGACCTTCGAAGCACGACCTGAGTCAAGATGTCTGTTGTGACGCTTCTCGGAGTGGATGTCTTGAACAATCCCGCCAAATTCACCGATAAATATGAATTTGAGATTACCTTTGAGTGCCTCGAGCCCCTCGAGAAAGGTATGCGCATTATTTACATCGTTTACACCGCCAGTCCCCTCCCCGCCGCACGGCGAATGCCCTTGCACCTCGAAGCTTCTATTTACTAACAGTCTCCCCTCGCAGACCTCGAATGGAAACTAACCTATGTCGGCTCTGCTACATCGTAAGTCCTCCACCGCCATTCGACGCGATATTTCTTTTCGTTATTACAGTTTTGCCGACCACCTCCGTCCTGCACTCTCGCGACTATGGCTCTAACCCTTCCCAAGTGACCAGTACGACCAAGAACTCGACTCGCTCCTCGTCGGCCCTATTCCTGTCGGCGTGAGCAAGTTCCCCTTCGAGGCGGACCCCCCCGATACTAAGCGTATTCCTGATTCCGACATCCTCGGCGTTACCGTGATTCTCCTGACCTGCGCCTACGACGGTCGCGAGTTCGTCCGAGTTGGCTACTATGTCAACAACGAATACGACTCGGAGGAGTTGAGCGCAGACCCTCCCGCGAAGCCCATCATTGAGCGGGTTCGTCGTAACATCCTGGCCGAGAAGCCCAGGGTTACGCGATTCGCCATCAAGTGGTATGTTTTGCGGTCCCAGCGACTACGCGCCTAGCCGTCCTACAAAATACGATTCCATACGCGTTGGAAGTACAATGGAGCATAATCTAACCAGGTTTTTATAGGGATTCCGAGGCCTCTGCTCCCGCCGAGTTCCCTCCTGAGCAACCCGAGGCTGATCTTGTCGCCGACGAGGACGAATACGGCGCCGAGGAAGCAGATGAGGATGAGGCAGAAGTCGAAGCCAATGGTGAGGACGCCGGCGGCGACTCTAATATGGCCGATGCCGATAACGAGGGTGAGGCCGAGGTTAAGGACGACGAGGACGAGCTGTCTGACGACGGCAGTGTCGACATCGAGGGCGAGAGTGATGAGGATGAGGAGGGCGAGGAAGAAGAGGGAGAAGGAGATGCCATGGACGAGGACGCCATGGAGGTGGATGATGGCGGGAAGGCGAACGGCGCGAAGACTGCTGAACTCGTCATGTCGCACTAGAGGGCCATCAACCACCCCCTAGAGGGGCAGTTTGATTGATTCCAGCATGTAATCATGGGCCCTTTTGGGCCCCTTCGAGCAAAGTTTCGGCTGAGTCTACCACATGAGTGATGCTTCACCAGGGCAAACGGCGTACGGGGAGGTGGTTGGTGCGGATACGGATAAGGTCTTGTTTACAATGCACAAACAAAAACGGAGGGACCAGATAGAGATGGCTTCGGTTACTTGGTAGGAGGGCAGGAGGGCAGGAGGGCAGGAGGGCAGGGGAAAGGGCGGGCGGCTAGATGCATCTAATCAAGCAAGAAGGAAGGGTTTAAAGCATCCTTTTTGTTCACGAGATTCTATTTTCTGGGCATTCTTTCATTTTGATACCTCTTTACCGTCCGGCAATCTGCCTGTCTACGGTATTTCGCAATCAGTTGCTGCACTGGCACGAGCCAAAAACGACATTCAGAGCTAAAGGACTGGTTCCGTAGTAGGTAGTTTAATACAGGGGGATATCACGAGGGAACTCCAGGTGCATTCAAATCTTGAAGCTTTCTTGCCTGCATGTTACTAATCCTCCAAGTCAGATGTCTCATCGTCTTCTCCAGACCTAGAGGACTCGGACGACTCAGAGGAGGAGGATCCAGGGGGCACAGGCCCAGAGGAGAAGTAGTGGAGGATATGATATATCGAATCCCTCGTTAAATAACCGATCTTATCTGGGTTCGTAGGCTCGTAGACACGCTCCAGATCAACGGTCACAAGTCTCTCCCCGTCCACCAAGATAAGGTTCGCCATCGTCGGATCATCCTGGAAGACGCCGTGTTGTTTAAGTGGCAGGAAAGCCTCCTTGAGTCTGCGCCGCACCTCCGAAACCGTCAGGTCGGTCACTTCAAAAAGAGGCAGGCCGTGGATATAGGAGAGGACCAGGGCTGACTGCCCGCCGTAATCAGCTTCGCCGTAGAGTATCGGAATGAAGCGCCCCTGTAGATCCTTGAGTTTCTTGTACATGCGCCTCTCATTGTCCCATTCGGCCTCCCATTCCGGCTCTGGCTTCCGGATCTTGAGGATGACACAATCAGGGAGGAATGGCCCTGGCCACAGGCTTTTGACAATATTCTGAATCGACCGGGGCAACCGAGATGTAACTTGGACAATGAGTGTGCTGATGAATGTACGGTGGATGACCAAGCGCAATACATTTGTCCTCTGAGGTTGTCTTTGTCTAGGCAGGTGCGCAGTTGCATTCACTACGCTCCATCGAAGCCGGAACTACAACGCGATATTAGTCGAGAGTCGCATTCTAATTGTATTGTTAGTATATAACCTGATATCCCTTGGAAACAGTTCATCGTCTTCATCACACATGATTTAGTCGTCGCATCATCAAACTCGATAGTAATCGTCGAAGAGACTCAAGAGAGAGGCGGTCAAGCCCCAAATTCCATCAGAGGCTCAACAAGGATAACGACGCATGCCCTGGTCAATTCATCCAAAGGCTATCATTAACCAGTCCGGCCGGCAGACAAATGCCAACCTCGGCTTAGGCATTGGACAGGTCTTCGAGAAAAATAGAGGGTTCTACTATGTACAGAGGAGGGGATTCTCCAGATTCCCGACACGGTCTCCGAGTAACAATTGTAAGGCCTTCGGAAGCCCACATTGCCTCTGGATAGGATGCGGGGTGAGGCGATTGCCGACGTGAGTTGTCAAAGAACGCTCAGTGAAGCTGATTGTTTAGCGTCTTCGGGATAAGCTCAATGTTACGACATTGGGAAGGGGCTGTGCTTGCTAGAACTACCGCTCTACCAGGCAAGCTTCCACAAACCTGATTCAGATCAACCCAAACAGAGAAATGGATGGACCATGTGCTCAATCAAAGTGCTGCTGCTGTTATTCCTCCGACCCACCCACACCTTTCAGCCCGGTTTTGCTCGCCTCGCTTTTTCGGTGTCCGGATGCGGATAGACATTAGAATTGACCAGTAACCCCATCTCGATCATCTGGAACCCAACCCACCCACCTCCCTCGCGCTCCGATACCCCGAGTAGAAAACGCGGAGGAGGGGGCGTGAAG
>SJVG01000861.1:0-16004 GCA_034774675.1 Scedosporium minutisporum
TATATATACATATATATATATATTTTTTTATATTTAATATGTTCTTCCTTGACTACAGATTGTGTGTGCCTTTCGATAAAGTTACGACCTCATATAACATAAACGTATGGCACGCCATCGATAATTTAAGCTCACGTAAAGAGAATAGGAGATACGGAATAAGGTAAGCTTTGAAATTTTCATATGATATCTTAATTCAAACAGTCAAGGCTTGTGTCAGAGAGATTCTCTGTCCTATTAAAGCCCATCCCTCAGGTAGGACAACGAGCGGGGAAGCATCGATAATGAGGGGGACTTAGAAGTATACACGTCAGAAGATTCCTTGTCGAGTGCAGCCAAACCAGGTTACCCCTCACGATTACAATTTTGCCAAAGGGATCTATGGTTCACTCCTTCCGGGTGCTAACAAGTGAAGGCGGAGCATTAAAAGCCTTGCGCCAGACCCTCATAGAGTGTTGAAACTCAACAAATACGGAACACCATGTCCACCACCCTATCATCCTCTAAGCCCCGCATTATTCTCGGTCTTATGACCTTTGGGCCCGACCCATCGCGGGGTGGCAGGATCACGGATCTCGACGACCTTACAAAGGCTCTCGACATTTTCCAACAATGGGGATATAACGAACTCGATACCGCCCGAAGCTATCTTGGGGGCAAGCAAGAGGCATGGACTCGTGCTGCGGGGTGGAAGGAGAAGGGGATGACCATCGCGACAAAGGTGTATCCCAACCCCGCGGGAAACCATAGAGCTGAGGTCATCACGGAAAAATTTGAGACAAGCTTGAAGGAGCTTGGGACGGACTGTGTCGATGTAGGTTTCCTCTGTCCCGCGCTCCCGGATGTTTCTATTGTCCTAATCATTTTAAAGATCGCATATCTTCATGCCGCTGTGAGTACATCATGCCCTTTCCCAAAACATATTCTGACGTATGGTGACTTACATACCGCCCAAGGATCGATCCGTCCCGTTTGCGGAAACATTGGAAGCCATGGACAAGCTTTACAAAGCAGGGAAATTCCGAAAATTGGGCCTCAGTAACTTCACTGCCTTTGAAGTCGCAGAAGTCGTCATGACGTGCAAGTATAACAATTGGGTCCGCCCGACTGTGTACCAGGCCATGTACAACTTTCTCCTGAGGTCTATTGAGCCTGAACTTATCCCGGCGTGCAGGAGGTACGGCATGGACATTGTGGTCTACAATCCTATCGCCGGGGGGTTGTTCAAGCGCGAGATACAAAACAAGGATCAGATCCCAGCAGAGGGTCGGTTTTCCGACGTGTGGAAGGGGTGGCAGTCCAGGGGTCGCTACTATAGAGACTCCACATTCGAGGCTCTGAGGCTGGTGGACAATGTCCTGGAGGAGCATGGTATCACGATGATTGAGGCCGCGCTAAGGTGGCTTGTGCATCATTCTGCGCTGAAGATCAGAGATGGGAATGACGGGGTGATCATAGGAGTGTCCAATCTTGACCATGTGGCAGACAACCTCGCATACCTGGAAAAGGGCCCACTTCCCGAGGAGATTGTCGAGGCTTTGGATGCCGCATGGGCCGTGGCAAAAGGGGGAGTAGCGAACGACTGGCACCTCGACTTGAAGTACACATACGATACAGAAGCGGCACTGTTTGGAGGGAAAGAGGGAAATTAGGCTTGCAAGAGAGGAGACGACCAAACTTGAAGGCAGGTTATACTGAGGTAGTATGATGCTTTATATTCCGGGAAGTTATAGTGAGAAGGGTAGTATGATTCTTGATATCCAGTTCCTTGATACAGCAGGCAATAGCAACCATCTTCACTTCCTCTCGATGTTGACTAGATAACCTCCTCCGCAACACTCCGTAAGTGAGTGGCCTCTAAGGGCCCAGAATCTTGCCCTCTCCGGCACTCTGTGAAAGGTGAATTACTTATGGTAGTAATTTTCGTGCTCGCTGGCTGCATCGACGTCCTGTGTAATTTAGTTAGCCCGACCTGCCATATTGATTTATGGAAATTATAAATAAGCCCACGTTCTTGGCTCTGGCATGGCGAGCAAGCTTCTTATGGTAGTAACTCTCGTGCTCGCTAGCCGCATCGACGTCCTGAGAGGGTTAGTATCGTTCGTATTGGAAGATGCGGCATTTCATTGAGATTGCATACATTCTTGACAGCAGTGGCAACCACACCAGACGCCATGAGAAGCGTGGCGAAAGCTGTAAAAATGGATGAAAACTTCATCTTGTAGGTTGATATCTGGATGGTGATGTGGGTAGACCGTTGGGGGGTTGTCAGAAACAAAGGTACTGAGACAATTGATCTTTGGGGACTGTAGGATATGCGGATGACGACCAGGGCAACAAGAGACTTTAAATATACGAGGAAAGAAAGTCTATTCGTCTGTGAATCTTACCCTGGCAGTCCCTCACGGATCTTTGGGTACCGTTATCCTCCGCCCCCGGTCTCCATGCAATGTTGAGAATGCGGTGCGCAAGCTAACATACGCAGGCCAAGGTGATGACCAATAGAACCTCACGCTTCCACTTGATCTTTGCCAAGGATGGTGGTGATGGAGTATAATAGCCTGCAGATAGATTGCTTGAGGTCCACCAGGATAAATGATGCCCGCGAGTCATGAGTGTGCGCCCATAGCGGACGTCATGTCGGTGTGTCCCTCATTTTTGGAGGTCACACGAACCCGAAGAGGAAGGTTACACTTGTTGTCTAAAAAAAACTGCTCTGCCTCTTTCCGGGTTTTAGACCGTGCCATGGGGAAGTAGACGTTGTACCTCGCCCTGATAGAAGGCGGTCCGGGTGCAAGCGATATGCTGCGGTCGACGCCGGGCCAGATAGATAGCGATACAGATCGTTCAGTTGATAGCTCCCCAAGACATATAGAGACTCGCTGCTTCTAGCGTACTTATCCTACCCGTTGGGTTCAAACTCATCAAGGCCTATCTGCAACCTACTATTATGCATTAGCTGAGGATACTAATAAAGGATCCTGGAGAAGCCCTTTGATGATGCTTAAACGCCAAAGAGGGCCTCGGGCCCTGCCCTGCTCTTAAGCTCATCACGACACTCTGTCTCTGCAGATGCAACACCCCCCTGGCGAAGTCATGCAGTAAGAATTGACCCCTCTACCAGCCGCGCTTTGTTTACTAGGCCAAAAGCACGTAATTCAGTCACCATTTGGCTAATTGGAACCCGAAAGAGGCACGCATTAAGGGCTAGGTGTCGAGGAGGGCGCTCCATCACCGATCTCCAACCTTGGCCGAGATACCCCCACGCGCGGCTTGCAAGAGCTAGAGGATGAACGGAGCACCTCCTAGTCGTGGGCTACCCTCGAATCTCGAATGAATAAGGCCTGGAGACAGGCCAGTGCATATTTTGTGCCCGTAGGGGTATGCAAATGTGATCCCACCAGAGTTCCTTATCCCGAGTTTGTTTTTGGTTGAAATCTGCCTGGCGCCAAGAGCGATCCTTATGCGCAAGTAAGCACGCCTGTAAGGAAAGAAGGTATTAGGGTAAGCAAGAAACAAGAGGAGATGAAGTACATAATGCCGTCATTCTGCTCAGCTTGGTTAATTGGTGGGACAGATGCAGATGTGTTGCACGAAGTCACCTTGCCGTCAAGTCTGACATGTTGTGTAAGTCTGACCACGTAGATGATTCCTCTCGCAAAATATTGCCATTCTTAGGAATCGCACACACCCAAAAACCGTCGAACAGTGAAGTGTCACCTCCAAGGCGGACTCGAAATGAGAGCCAGATACGACACCTTGATCCAAGGCCAACCGCCCGAGCTTTGCAATTAGCCTTGCGAGCATATTAAAGCCACTGTCCAATGGTGAGACCCTGAGTCCATTGGCTGTACGAACGGGGTAGAGACATATGGCGAATACTTGGCATCATTTCTGGTCATCACTAGAGGAACTTTTGAGACATCCATTTGCTTGCCGCAGTGAAGAAGTCTGGGTAGGATGGGGAACGGGCGTCGCTTTGTCTTGGCACCCCGAGCGAATCCCGTGGGTGCATATTATCTCTGCCAAGGCTTCCGGGTGAATCCTCCAGGTTCGATATCTTCACATCCCATGATGACTGCATCATTCGGCCTTCCCATTTGGGTTTGAGCCCGCGCCTCAGTTCCGCATCCGCTTTGCTACATTCCTCTCTCTGACGCAGTCTAGTCATGGAGTCTTCAGAAACGCATTGCATCATACTAAGTGGGGCAATCTTCGAAGACGAGCTTTGCGAACTAACTAAAATGGCATTTATGTTGTATCGTGGTGAAGGAACCGGAAGGAACCAGAAGTCCCAGGATCAGGCTACTACTTGGCATCAACAAAGAGGAGGGTCATGCGGCACTTGCTTCACTACTGCGCCGCGCCGGGCCTCTCACCCGTATCCATTCCCACTCGCTATTCATCAGAGGTTAGATGGCTCGGGATTCTTGGATCCCAGCCTAGAAGATTCCTTTCCACGGCCCAGGCTCTAATATCTTCATAATTACGACACGTATGCGTGCTTCGCATATCGACAAACCACCTCTTCACCTTTTCGTCCCAACGATAGTACAGTTCCGCAGTATCGCTTGCGCACATGACGGCCTGTCGCAGACGGTCGATGCAGTGGCCTGAAGTGGATTGCTTTAGCCCGGAGACTATACATTTATGAAGATCTGAATCGACGCTGGGAATTGTAACTTACCGTGATGAACTGAGATATTTTCATTTCGCGTTCCGTTGGGGAAGAAGACGCTAGCCTCGGGAAACCTGTCTGGATAGAGACTCTTCCTCAGAGCATTCTGGCGCGCCAAAGCTCAGGTGGTCAGTCGCAGGTTTTCTTTAAGGATGGGTGAGCTGAAGTGTGACTCTTTCTGGCTTACCACACAATGCAACTGGTGGAATACTTCAAGTGAGATGATTGCGTCTCCATCGGTGCCTGGCAATACCTGCGGGGACCAGCATCAGCCTTCCGTTCTTTCAACGCCGTAGTCATAAAAATTGGATCGGTAGCGGGGAGGAGAAGTTTCTCTCCTGCAATCTGGGTAAGAGGTCACAAATCGGGGAACGGTAGCAGGATCGTACCATTGTCGCGTTCGGAAGCCGTCTCGCCTCCTCAGCCGTGATCACAGACGTACTTGTATCTACGCCGGATTATAAGTTCCAGAATTCATGAGAGACTACAGATCTCTGGCCAAGCACCTACTCCTATACAATGAGTCCCATATATCATCTTTCACATCATCCGGGTCGCCTTGGTATTCGGAGAACTCGCGGATATTGTCGAGAAAGATCTTTTCTCCGTATTTAACAACGTGGGCCGCGGGTGCTACAGTCCAATTTGGGTCAAATCTTGGGCAATTCCGGTGTTCTCAGACGCAAGCATAGGTGTTACTTACAGTACACTCCTTGGTAGGCAGGCTTTGGTCGTGTGACGAGCGACAAGATCAGCCCCAGCATCAAGGCGGCGTTGACAGTGTAGAGAAGAGCCAGGTGTAAGACGCTCGTCCGATGCTCGTCGAGGTACAAACATCTCTTTTTAGAAGCCTGCCGATGATGGGGTAGAAAAGATGTGGTTTCCTCGTCTGAGGTATTGCTGAGAGATTTGTCGACGGCCATGTTCTCCGCTGTCCGAGAGATGAAGAAGGACTCGAGATGGGCCCAATGTTGATTCAGGGCAACAAAGAAGGGAAAATGGCAATTTCTTCCGGGTCTGGCTGAGGGGACTCGAAGAGGTTATACGCTGCGGGATTGCAGTCCATTAAGTTACACAAGTATTGGCAATTGCAGCCAGACATCTTTGTCTTGGCTTTCCATCAGCACACCCCCCTCGCACCTCGCCCCCTCCTCCAAATTATGGAGGTAATCTCGGTCTTCACCCCTCCCCACGCCCTCCTTCGTTCCGCAGGAGGACTCGACCCAGAAACACAGGGCAGCTTGGCCCCGAGCGTCCCCACTCCGCAGGTGTATTCCTACAAGTATACAATATGCCCCTAGACTTGCCGTCCCATGTATTCTACTGAGACCTACTACATATTGCCCAGTCCATTTTTCGCTCATAGCATCTGGACATGGCACTTGCGTCGAAGCAGAATTATTCGTCCCTGCAGCAGGACGAAGCTGCCGCCGATAGCACAGAGGACCTCGCTGTTGGCGTTCCCCGAGAGTATAAAAGTGCAGGATGCCGCCCGCGACCCGTGATCACTACGGTCCTTGTTCTAGTCGCGACAGTGCTCGGTTTCGCCCTAGGCTTTCTGACAAGTGCGTCCAGGGACACGTGTGAAGACTTCATCCTCCGCTGGAGTAGGTCCCTTCGCAGTTCTCTGTCGAGCATCCTGTACATGGTTGAAGAAAGATGAGGCTTACACATGGCGATGCAGCGCCCGATCTACCAGCGCTGAAGCGAACCCCTACTAAGTTTAACGGCTCCTTTGAATTCACCGGTCGCTATCGTGGACCCCCGAGTCCCGAAATTGACGAGGCCTGGGCCCGGTTCACTGAACACCGTGAGTCCACCCTTCACTCGCCTCGGGCCGCGTGGGCGATCCCTGTGACACCCACATATTAATACTTGGCTAGGTATGATTGACGGCACGGGCTCTCTGATCGCCGTCGACGAAAATGACATTAAGCGCTCAAATTTGACTTTGGACGAGCGTTGGTTCAACTCCACAGTCCAGTATGGAGAAGTCAATGGCGACGGATACATGGCAACGTTGGAAATTTTCCACCAGCTTCACTGTTTAGTACGTATGACCAAGTCACCGTCCGGAGAAGAAGACATACTAAGGCACACTTACTTCCGCAGAATATACTGCGTCAGGCCATCCACACCGAGTACTACGAAGAGTGGCAACGACTTCCAAACGGAACCTATACTCGATTACAAATAACCCATCTAGGTCCGTGGTCTCGCTGCATTCTATCGCTTATGGTTGCGTAAGACGTAAAACTGACAAGCAGCGGGAACCATCTAGATCATTGCATCGAGGTTATTCGCCAGGTAATCTCCTGTTATGGAGATACTGGCCTGATAACTTTCCACTGGGTCGAGGGAAACTCAGTTCCCTATCCCGACTTTAATACATGGCATCAATGTCGAGATCCCGAGGAGATCTTGGCTTGGTCGCAAGCACGCGAGGCACCATACCACGAGAAACTGAGAAAGGACTGGTTCCCTAACCTAGTGGAGATGCCTCGAGCGCCATGACAGGATTAAAACTTGGGAACAAGAAGCACCCGCCTAAGATCTACTAGATGCTTGGTTTAATCTGAGCCAGCTCGAGCACATTGGAAAAAATGTTTCTCAGATAGCGCTGGGGATAGAAGCCCTCGTCCGCCTCCTCTCCAGGAAACGGATAAAACTACAGCTCTTCAAGCAGTATCTGAGGGGCGTTTAACGCATCTGCCCAAAAGCTGCGCCCCAGTCATCTTAACAGTAAATTTTTGCATCACTCAGTCCACTAGGGAGATGTCCTCCGAAGTGAAGGTGAAATGAGTGATTATTAAGTCAAGGCCCCTGTCAACCGGAGCTTTTGTGGTGTCGCGCCATGAATACGAGGTATAGCACAGTTTCGCCATGGGTCAGCACCACATTTTGGTCTGTTAATAGTCTAGTCCTCGAAATCAATCTGAGGAGCATGTTGCACGTCAGCGTATTAGAAATTTGCCCAACCTCGGTCGAGACAAGGGGATGTTGATGCTCCAACCGCCGACGAAAAAGTACTCCAAGTCAACACATCAATCGAACCTCGATAAAACTTCCCTGGATCACATTTCCACGCCGATATGGCCTGTCACCAAGCCCACAATATACCGTGGAGCATCCTTGCCTCTCAATTTAAGTATAAATACTGCAACCGCAGCGACGGGGGCCGCACCAACGTGTACCCGCGATTCAAGGGCAACCAAGGAAAACAACTGCACTACTTCGTGAACGCCTTGCATCGAACCATCGCCTCGCACGCCGAAATTGAGCTCCGGAAGTACGCAAATTCGTCCGCGCCGCTCGAGCCGGACGACGTTCTTCTGACGGATGACGTCGTAAAGCGTCTCGGCCCATCCCTTCACCATGCCGTCAAGGAATTGGATTTCTGGGAGGAGGGCCTTACCCAGATCCCCGCCAAGTTCACCAAGATGCGCGCCTATCTCCATTCTTATGAGGATGAAGATGGATGGCGCGGCCACGCTACCTTTTTCAGCATCGAGCTGTTCAAATTACTGATCCTGCGCGGCGAGATGGAAACACTCCATCAAATCTGCCGCCACCCCGGAGCAAAGTGGGTTGAAGTTTGGGAGAAGCACCGTGATGCGTATGAGGACCAGAACACTTGCGGATGGTC
Organism: Scedosporium minutisporum; assembly: GCA_034774675.1. NCBI lineage: Eukaryota > Fungi > Ascomycota > Sordariomycetes > Microascales > Microascaceae > Scedosporium > Scedosporium minutisporum. The sequence continues at coordinate 8,325 of SJVG01000861.1, forward strand.
CTACGTGCCGCGACTGGCGCTCAAGGCCTATTTGTGTTTGAACCTACTGCTATGCTATCCTCAGCTGTGGGATGATAGCAGTGGTCGCTCAACCGAGTCGGACTACAGGAACACTAAATGCTACCAGAGAATGATCAGAGAATGCACAATGTCTGACCTATTTACAAACATTGCAGCGCTTCCTCACCGTCAATTTTTCGGCGCCCCGGAACACCAGTTTTCCCGCTACCCGTGTCCGCGAGAGGGAGGGAAACATGGGCACCTTTTCCATGAAAACTATGGCAGGGATGGCTACCCGTACGGCATAGCGCCGTTCGACGACTTCTTGGAGCTTGAGGCCAAGCTGGAGTATCAACCCAACGTCCCGGATGTTCTTCATGTCCGATGGTGTCTATGCAAGCTCGGCTTGCCGACCGAACTTGCAATTGAGATCATGGATTTCGCCGACTACGTGCCCAAGAGGCGCCTGGAGAAGGCCCATGATCCACTACATGCATCCAACAGGGAGGAGCTTTCGAAATACCTCAACTATTGCTGGAACATTCTCGTCCGTTGCGACATCATTGGCAGGTGGCTTGGAGACGAGATACCTTGGGATCGGCTGATAGCAGAGACACTGATACAGTTTGTTGGTCAAAGGTGGGGGAGAAAGATCTACAAGGAAAGTTACGACGATGAGGACCGTGGATTCCGCTGGCACGAAAACATTATATATACATTTTCGTGACGGGTTCTCCGTGGCGCCGAGGCCGACAAATTCAATGCGCAGTTCCCTGGGATGCGTCGTCCCTGATTCTATCACTGGAGATGTCATTGACCAGCCCTGTATAGCAAGTAGAGACGGAAAACTAGTACTCGGTTCATCATGTTGATGCCGGGACGCTATTCGGCACCCCGAGAGCAATCCATCCATCGAATGTAATGACGCAGCTGGATGTGACTGGGCAATATATGGACCAAAAGATCTGTCAATTTCCCTACTCCAACAAGGGAAATCGTATCCAACATTCACTTATAAAACGTCGCACCCACAGTGGCACTTGGCGCCTGCCAACGCCCAACACCGTGGCTCGCCTGGCTTCATCACGTTTACCTAATGCACGAGAAGGGGATTTCCTACAACATACATACCGCCTTGGGCAAGGCCGGCCTCGTTCCCACCCGGGTCGAGTATATAAGAATCTATTATTTTCAACCAGAGAGGGTATCTCATTTCCCAACTCGAACCCTAAAAAATACCACGTAGTCGCATCTATATTCTCCCCAGTCAAGAACTCGTATGTCGTGACAATGTCGAGGAGAACACAAAATATTCGGAGGAGATGTCACACATTTGTTCGTCATCCACCAAACTTGACTAGCGCTGTAGCAATGTGAGTGCGGCTGAGGTTGTTATTGGTAAGAGCTGAAACTCCTTTTTCAATGGAGATGTCGAGTTATAACTTATTGATGCTGTCAGAGAGCCCAAAAAGAACTCTTTTTGTCCCAAAAGTTATCCTGCTGCCTACGAAGTACTTCGTAATGGTGCAGGGGGTGCACTGGCTATGAACCAATCGCATCCTTTGCAATTAACGTCTAGAATAAAATTGATATTACTCGTGAATCTGTTTCCGGCGGCCGCCGAGACAACAGAATGTCAGCACTAATCCAAGTCGATAGACACGATGAAACCCTTTGAGTAATCCATCCAATCAGTGGATCCTAGCCCCATGGCTCTTTGAATGCGATTAAAGAGCTGGAGCTCCCCTCTTCTCGGGATTCAACCGTTCAACCTACTGGTGGAATATCACTCTCTGTCCCAATAACTTTCGGCCGTCGCTACCTCAGTCGATAAGACAAGATGGTGGCATTCAATGCCATTAGCACGCCGTGGATGGTGGCCGGTGGCTTCGCATCGCTGCTGGGCTACTTCATCATCAAGCTTGTATCGCATCGCCAATTCTACAAGGACAAAGTACGGGGAGCTTTGCACATTGCCCTTTGATCCATCCAACTCGCGCGCACAACTTTCATCCCCGAAGCAAACCCCTGGCCAAAAATCGCTAACTGTTTTTTTTTTTCCCTTTGCTTCGCGCAGCCATGTCCACCTCATTCAATGATATGGGGCCATCTGAAGCTCGTGGGTGAGACGATGAAGCTTTTCCCCGAGCGGCCCTACCTGCAAGCTATCCTCACCCACCTCAAGCATGTCCACGATCTCCCTGACATCTTCTACCTCGACCTCTGGCCCTTCGGCCCCAAATTCGTCATCATCACGAACCCGGAGGCCTCTGCCATCCCCACAACCATCCATGCGTACCCGCAAGCAGCTCTCGTCAAGCAGTACTTCGCCGCCAACGTCGGGCCTAGCTTTATCGAAGCCACTAATGATAACATTTGGAAGAACCTCCACCAAACCCTCGCTCCGGGCTTGACCCCCGCCGCTGTGCGATTCTACCACGACATAATCCTAGACGAGGCTGTCGCGCTTCACGACCGGTTACAGGCCATATCGCACTCGGATGAGGTTTGCCAGCACTTTGGCTACGAGTTTGGAAAATTCCCCTTCGAAGTCGTCGGCAGAATATTTCTCGGCAAGAAGGTTGGCACACAAGGCGACAACGTCGCGCTATACAATGAGATGCAGGCCCTCGGCGAGACCATGTCTGTGCTTGCCGGCGAGCAGAACATCTTCAGCCAACTACGCGCCAAATGGAACGAGCGCGTGCACGCGGGCAATCTGCGAAAGGTACTAGCGGGCTATGTTGAGCCACGCTTCGAAGAGCTCCGTGAGAAAAAAGTTGTGCCGACCCGGACTACCGCGGCCAGTCTACTTGACCGTATGCTCGCGCCGCATGTTGAGAGCAGTCGACCGTTGGCTAAGGCCGCCTTGACTCCCATTATTGAAAAGTGAGTCCGGTTACCTGAACACAAGCCGCAGAGATTGTGTGTCCTAACATACGACGTTAGCGCTTGTGGATTCCTGGCTGCCGGATTCGGGACCACGACTGACACTACCAGCGTAAGTTTTTGAATAGACTTAATGTCACTCAAAGGATAATTCAGATCTGACAGACATAGTACGTCTATATGATGCTCAGTGCGTTTCCCGAAGCACGCGCAAAGTTATGCGAGGAGCACGACCGCCTGTTCGACAAGTCCTTTGACAGGACGCTCGAAATTATCCGTGAGAACCCATCCATGCTCAAGGACATGAAGTACACTACTGCAGTAATCTACGAGACTCTTCGTTTGTTCCCAATTGCCTTCGTTATTCGAGAGCCTCCTCCTGGCGTGTAAGTAGATCTACCTCTTTGTCCATTTGTATGATCATGATTTGGCATCGCTTGTAACACTTGATACCTATTAGCGACTTCTTCGAGTTCGATGGCAAGAAGTATCCCATCAAGGGCCAAGTTCTTGGCGTCTGCGCCCACACAATGCACCTGGATGCCAAAATCTTCCCCGAGCCCAAGAAGTTCAACCCGGACCGCTTCATGGAGTCCACGCCCTCCTACTCCCGCAACGCCTTCCGCCCGTTCGAGCGGGGCCTGCGCTCCTGTATGGGCCAAACACTGGCTATGGACGAAATGAAGGTTGCGCTTTTGATGACAGCGCGCTGGTTCCATTTTGAGCTGAGGGATCACAGGCCGACTAAGGAGCCGAGGCTGCCGCAGTCCGATATGGATACTGTGATCGGCGTGCACGCGTATCAGTCCTTCTTCATTACGGCGGGACCTCCGGAGCCTATTAAGATGAAAATTAAATCCTTACGTTAAATAGATGTTATTTATCGAGACACATCCTGTTGGCGTCCCATCGAGTGCCTATTACAACACACTTGATGGCATCCCAGCTTGATGAAGTAATCGAACAGGTATCTTCTTAGATCCGATTTCATAGAAATGGAACTTATATACGGGACATTATACTCGGGGCACTCCCGCCTTCCTCGCTCTCATCTTCATACCACCTAGGATCTCCGCCGTACTCTCTCTCAAGTTGCCCTAAGCTCTCGGATCGCCAAAGTTGAGCGGTACGGGTACTTTCATATGGTTCTCCCTTCACTTCACCCAACAGGATATATACTCCAAGATCTCTGATTACCCTTTCCAGCTCTAGAAGCTCTGTGCCTCGCCTTGCAAGATCCTCATCAACGACCAAAACTCGCCGACGACGTTTCATCCATTCTTCTGCTTTTTGCCTCGCTACTATGTACTGATGAGTATCCCTCGCCTCCGCCCAGTTATAATACGCCCTCTGGAGGAACTCATTGCGTTCGTCAGAGGGGTCAAAATTCCCCATTGTCCTCACAAATCGATCATTCTCCCGTGTAAACCACATTCTTACTTTCAGTTCAGCTAGTAATCCCCCCCTAATAGATATCATCGTGTCTATTGACTTGTCTCCGTGATTTCAATTTTTGGAACGGACGCTAGCGCTGCTGCCCTTACTGACGCCTGCCGCCGAGATAGAAGCAGATGTAGTTTCTGGCGACGTTTAACCAGATCCCGTATAGACTGTCCATAACCACTGAAGAAGCCCTCCGTTGACTCATTGATGCCATCAATGATGATGTAGATATCCATTCCAAGCCGTTCGGGCACTCCTCAAATGCGCTCCCGACACTAGCTTCACTGAGGCAAGATGCAGCCACTAGTGGTTTCACCCGTTTTTGGAAATCGATGTCTCCCAACCGATTCAAGACTTGCCACAGGAGCGTACGCGAGCAGTCGAGCAGCTTTCGTTGTGTCTGGCTGTCAGCCTAAAAGGAAAAGTTCAACGCCGTTTCACTACAAGCGCGAAGCGTCTCCGATATGGATTTGGTCAAGACTGATTTCCCCGACCCTTTGGCCCCGTATATACAGAGTATCTGCGTCGTAGCCGGGGTCTTGTCAACCCACGTACGAAAGGTTGGGTTGGCCCAGATCCACTCGCAGGTTTGTTCGAGCTTTGCCGGAATGAAACCGTCTCCGGCAGGCGGCAGTAGTTCTCGGACGTTTATTCGTAGCTCAGAGAGTGAAATGTCAAGCAGTGCTAGGGGAGGCATTAGAGGTGCTTACAGACTCTGGATGCGAACCTCTCAAGCCCAATAAAGGAAACCAAAAAAGAAAGCGCCTACCTGCCGCAACACCATCCTGGTGATGTGTGATAATGAGCGTAAATGACGTCGTAACCTGGGTGAGCCGAGTGAGAGACTTTTCGAGCTTCTTGTCAACGCCATTTAACAGTAACCTCATCCCTCGAAGGAAGCCCTGGGCTGAGGCCCACATCGCGAAGCGTACTCTGAATCTCGGCTAGCTCAAGTTTCAACTAGTTCGGACGGGAGCGAGCCCCCGGAGCTGTGCCGGAGACGTGCCGGAGACCCGCGAAAGGGACTGTTCCTCCACCTCGCCTGAACGTCCCCGAGTATGTTTTCCAAGTCTAGAAGCTGTGATAAAAGCTCAGAAGCCGTTGTGGCGACGACTTTATGCTTTGTTAATCGGAGGGCCGTTTCGACGAGACTCTGGGTAATTTGTATCGGGCCAAGGATGGCAGCAATTACACTCACTACCTCTATTGATTCGCGTGGTCAACGAGAGGACTAGGAGGATATTTTTGTAGCCAGATTTAATTGATCATGATGCTTTGGGATACGTCAAAATGGAACGAGTTGCGCACTATGAGATGTGAAGATAATTGGAAATGAAAGCGGGGCTCGTAAGATATCTATCCGGGGCGGCTATGTAGCCGCCGTCAGGTCGATTTGATGGCGAGAAGGAGGTCGGGATGTGTTTCAGATTGCGTTGATTGGTTCCCCCTTTCCCTCTATTATTGGATACATAATATAAAGGATCTGGGGAAATTGTGGGCGACAACCCACATGAAGTAGAGCTAAATTTCTTCATTTCCATTACAACCCGTTCCTTCAGATCGCGCCAGCCGTTCTTCACTCCCATTTGCATAGAACGTTTGGTGCACCGATTGGCTGTGCTGAATTCTTACAACAATGTGGTTTGGATCCACTGGGGGCACGTTCTTTTCTGCTGTTACAGACACGACACATCCGTAAGGGCCATCGCCGGATCTTGCTTCGGGCTCGGGGGCCGTCACCTCTAGGTCCCGGTCATAGGCTCCTTTTTTCTGTAGCGTTGACAGACTGAGCACGCCTTCTTCGCCTTGAACTGGATATCGTCGGCGCGATAAACGACCCATGCCCGTGTTGCCCGAGGGGTTTCCGTATGATCGTGTATTCCAGCCAAACTTTTGTGCTGCAGACCTTAGCAGAGGTCGGAGGGTGGCGAGAGACCCGGCCGTAATGGCTAGCCCTTGTTCAACGGTTGACCAGATAGCGGTGTCGAGAGTGTCCCCTAGATACGCACGCTTGTCAGAGGTAGAGGGGGCCCGGGGGTTGTCTGTTCTCCGGATTCATGTTGGGCTATTGGGACAATAGGGAAACAAAAAACTTACACAAGAAGTCGGGACTTTTGAGTTTCGTTAGAAAAGGCATACGTACCAATACGCCCGAGCTAGCACTGTTGTATCACACTTTAGTTAATACGAAACGAGGTCCAAGGACCTGCCTCAGCAACGGAGAAGACATACACGCAGCCCATGCAAAGAAGAGGGACGAGGGCAAATTTAGCCCTTCTCTCCATCTTCAGATTCCAGACAAGGAACATGGGAAGAATAGCGATGGTGAAGTCGGATATGACGGCAAAGACGCTGTAAACGAAGGCGAGGGCGATGACGACGTCGAAGTTGATACATTTGCCCTCCTGGTCGCGGTTCCAAAAGTACGAAATGGGTTGACATTGGAAGAGAGAAACGAAGAAGAAGGTAATTCCGGCGATGACAGTGAAGGTCATGGCAATGTATATGATCCACGAGTGGAGCTTTTTCACAACAATTCGAAGCATGAAGACGGCGATGGAGATTTTGCACAAGATCATAGTTATCGCGTACGCAAGATAGCAAAACCACCAAAACTAGTCGCCCCAACGTTAGTCACAACAGGCCATGTTCATTGTCTTAAAAAGGAGGATTGGCAAGAATGTATAAGCAACGGCTCTATGTCTCTATTCCGCGCACTTACCCTCATAGCTATCTTTACCTCTTCAGGCTCAAGATCTTTATGGTGCCGGCCAGTTCCGTGAAAAACGCCGGCAATAGAGGAGGAGCAATATAATTCGAAAGTTATCTAGAATTGATGTCACTATTCATTCGATCACGGGAAAAAGTTGAAGAAGGACAGAGGCTCAATCGGGCCATTCCTCTACCGAAAGGAGGCGGGTAGGGTTGTTGCATACGGTTGCCACCACCATCATCCAGTCATCTAGGCCAAAGGTCCGAATGATGCCGATGCGGACATAGCATCTGAGCAGAACAGATAAGAGAGCCGCAATCGAAAAGAACCAATTCACTCCCATGAGCTGAGGGCCGCGATTGGGGATGTCGTCCGCCATCGTGATGGCTTACTGTCTGGATTGCGCGCGCCGTCGATTTCGGAGACCATTCGAAACAGAGAAGCGTTCGGCTTCGGATACAGTTTTTAAATGGAGGTGGATTGCTTCTTGTGCCTCGTGCGGGCTACACAATGGGATGGCACAGATGACACATGTTTGGGAGGGTGGCTGTCAGTCCGCAATACTCAGGGACTCAGGACTCGCCCAGACTTTCCTGAGTAGTATTCTAGCCAGGGATGTAGGCTCAGATTTTGGG
>SJVG01000862.1:0-15992 GCA_034774675.1 Scedosporium minutisporum
CAACGAGGACCCCGTCAACCCCCCCCTCTACCCCTCTCTTGACTCCCTCGACGTGTCGATCGACCCGTTCCTAGAAAAGACGTGCGACCTCCTCCTCGACAGCATCGAGTCCCACTACACCGACCTGAACAACTTCCAGTTCTACCAGCGACAGCTCGGCCGTGAGCAGGCTAAGATTACGCAATGGCAGGCCAAGCGCAAGGCAGAGAACGCGGCCCGCGTCGCGGCCAAGCAACAGCCCCTCCCCGAGGACGAGTGGCAGAGGCTGTTCAAGCTTCCTCAGGAGCCCAGCAGGCTCGAGGGGATGCTTAACGCCAAGCAGGTCGAGCAGTACGCGAAGCAGGTTGATGGCTTCACTGCTAATGTCAGCGCCAAGATGTTTGCTGTTAGGGAGAACTTGATGCCGAAATGAAAAGGGGTTTTTTGAGGGATGAGGGGAATAGCGAGTAGTTCTTTTTTTATCCTTTTGGTCCTTTTTTAGTCCTCCTTTTTGTTCTTCGTCTTACGGTTTAGAGGCGAGACGAGATAAACCGGCATGATTCGGAGCATGTCGAGCCAAGTCGGCCGAGACGAAGAGGGATCACTACTACCTGTGCTTTTCGTTTAGACTGTTTCTCCAAGCCTGCCGGGTTTCACGGTTGTTGATTGGAGAACCCCAAAAAGTAAGGAGGTACGAGGTGGTAGAGAGGGGCGGTCTATAATTGCATATTACTGGCGTTTGGGAGAGGCTGGGCCACATGTATTAACATGTATGACACTTGATGGGAGCTCTTTTAATGCTGAATGTCATGAATTGATTCCCTCTCCTGCCGATAATGGTTGTTTTCTCTTTTCCCATCTCTCTTATGCCTCTCAATGGTAATTGTAGATTCAAATCTCTCAAGTGCTCGGTCTGTGCTTACGTTCGGCGACATCCATGCACCAAGAGGCCAAAAGGGTAGATTGAGGGGTGAGGCGGTCAGCATCCTGACAAGCCATGCAGGCCGGATGATTGATTACATTTCCCCCTCCACTCCAGACTGGTCAAGGTACAAGAATAAAGCCCCGATCCCGCCTCGTCTATAATGTAGTGTTTTCCAGCCTTTGCTACGGCAGTACTCTTTGTGAGGTCAAGGCAACACGAAGTAAGCTGACACCAGAGCAAACAGTACCATTGTAGACATTGAGGGAAATCATCTCCGAAGCACATCGTAATCTTGTGAACTGTGTGTATTACTGCTCGAGAGCAGCTCCAACATAGGCAGCAATAGAGGAGCTAATTGCTAGCCAATTTTAGACACCCACCGTTCCACAGCTTTTCAACGCCTGTTTTCACCACGTGTAGGCCGATTTCAGGAGCTGTCGAGCTCTTGTCGACGACTGCCGCGGGTTTCCAGGACGCAGAAACGGGGTTTCTCGTTATCTCGTTTTAGCCCCGCCCCCACCTTCCCCGCTAAAAGAGAGGAAAGAAAAAAATTCAACGCAAAGTAGCACCTTCCCCGCCAACCCTTGTAACCAGAAGCAACAGAGAAGCTGTGTTCTTTCTCCCTCCTTCCCCTCCTCAACAATAGGATAAAACTTCTCCCCCTTCCTTCCCTCCTTCCCCTTTACCTTGCCATTCCTCCCTTGGAATTATTTCGTCTTTTCCATTTCTTCAATTTCCATTCCGCCTCTCCCCTTTCCTGAGATAAGACATCCCTCGGACATCTCGTCGAGCCTCAATTGACCCCTCCACAAAAATAACCCCTCCTTTTCTCACAATGTCTGCCCCCGCCCACAAGTTCAAGGTCGCTGATCTCTCCCTCGCGGCTTTCGGCCGCAAGGAGATTGAGCTCGCCGAGAACGAGATGCCCGGTCTTATCTCCACCCGCAAGAGGTATGCCAATGATCAGCCTCTCAAGGGTGCCCGCATCGCCGGCTGCCTCCACATGACCATCCAGACCGCCGTCCTCATCGAGACCCTCGTCGCTCTCGGTGCCGAGGTCACCTGGACTTCGTGCAACATCTTCTCCACTCAGGACCACGCCGCCGCCGCCATTGCCGCTGCCGGCGTCCCCGTCTTCGCCTGGAAGGGCGAGACCGAGGAGGAGTACAACTGGTGCCTCGAGCAGCAGCTCCAGGCCTTCAATGATGGCAAGACTCTCAACCTTATCCTCGACGACGGCGGTGACCTCACCAGCCTCGTCCACAACAAGTACCCCGAGATGCTCAAGGGCTGCTACGGTGTCTCCGAGGAGACCACCACCGGTGTCCACCACCTCTACCGCATGTTCAAGTCCGGCAAGCTCCTCGTCCCCGCCATCAACGTCAACGACAGCGTCACCAAGTCCAAGTTCGACAACTTGTACGGCTGCCGTGAGTCTCTCATCGACGGTATCAAGCGTGCTACCGACGTCATGATTGCTGGCAAGATTGCCGTCGTCGCCGGTTACGGTGATGTCGGTAAGGGTTGCGCTGCCTCCCTCGCTGGCATGGGTGCCCGTGTCATCGTCACCGAGATCGACCCCATCAACGCCCTGCAGGCCGCCATGGCCGGTTTCCAGGTCACCACCATGGAGAAGGCCGCCGCCGTTGGTCAGATCTTCGTCACCACCACCGGCTGCCGAGACATTCTTACCGCCGAGCACTTTGAGCAGATGCCCAACGACGCCATTGTTTGCAGTAAGTTGTCTACGACCCATTCCTTTTCCTGTGTATTTATTTTCTTTCTTCGATCAACATCAATATTAACCTTTGACCCCTTCCAGACATTGGCCACTTCGACATTGAGATTGACGTTGCCTGGCTTAAGGCCAACGCCGCCAGCGTTCAGAACATCAAGCCCCAGGTTGACCGCTTCCTTCTCAAGAACGGCAGGCACATCATCCTCCTCGCTGAGGGTCGTCTCGTCAACCTCGGCTGTGCCACTGGTCACTCTTCCTTCGTCATGTCGTGCTCCTTCACCAACCAGGTCCTCGCCCAGATCATGCTCTACAAGAGCGCCGACGAGGAGTGGTCCAAGAAGTACGTCGAGTTCACCACCGAGAAGAAGTTCGAGGTCGGCGTCTACGTCCTTCCCAAGACCCTCGACGAGGAGGTCGCCAGGCTCCACCTTGCCCACTGCAACGTCGAGCTCAGCAAGCTCAGCTCCGTCCAGGCTGAGTACCTCGGCCTCCAGGTCGAGGGCCCCTTCAAGTCCGAAATGTATGTTTTCTTTTTTCCTACCAGAGATCAAGTAACGTTCCTTGTGAAGTAGCCCTCGCTAACATCCGTCGTTTTCCTCCCAGCTACCGATACTAAATTCTCTAAACACTCTTTCCCCTTGTACACCACCCGAGCTTTCAACTCTCGGATAGACACTAGATACCATATTCCAGCATTCTAAACGAAACCTTGGGGAGTTTCTGCGACGACATCTCCAGAAACGCCCTCTCTTTTACTTTTCTAATCCTCTTTTCTTTTTATACTTGGACTTTGAAATTCTCTCTCAAGTTCAACCGACAACGCAGTCTTTGGTTTCAACAGCATGGCTTGCATGGGGCGGGGGCAGGATAACGGAATGTTTTGTCTTTTTACTTGCGTGCTTTTTCTGGTTCTCCTGATTTCCTGGGCAAAGACTCAACTTGACGGAAATAAGGTGTAATGATGATATGTCCCAATTCAACCGGTGATACAAAAAAGAGGAAGGAAACGAATATCTCTTGAAGGTGTTTTTGTTTGTTTTTTTAACATGTTCCCTTCGAAGGAACGGGCTGGGTTAGTTAGGAGAGAAAAAGGAATCTGGCTAGGAAACGTAAAAATTTATTTTTCAACAAAAGCTGGAGTTTGGCTAGGATATGGCCAGCTGACTTTGTGATTCGTGAGAGTGTCTTTTCAAGTGATATTTTCAAACCTGCTTTGAGTGTCTCGAGGAGACTAACGTTGAAAAAGGATGGTCTCAAGCGCTCTTAGACCTGGCTCGTTGATAAGACGAAATCCATCAAGGATCTCAGTTCCCTGTTTCAGTACCAGCGTTGTTCGAAGTGCGACGAGATTCAGGCTGAGAGAAGACAGACAGGGCACAATCACTCATGCTACAACGCTGAAGGCAAGGCTCAGAAAGCAACAAGTCTAATGGGATCGATTCCAGACACAAGAAAAACATAATTATCAAATCCCATCCCATCAACCGATAGTAAAAGAACCTCCCGCAACCGCATCATCGTCCCTCCTCCCCTTCATCATCCCCACCTCCCCTTCTCCTCGACCACACAAGACATGCCCCCTTTTATTCCTTTCCCTCCTCCACTAACCATCCGTCCCACTGCTCCTAAACGTCGCACAAAGCGCCGCGTAATGATGCGTAAGATCCAACACATTCTGCGGCAGGCTCGTCGCCTGAATGATGCTCCGCACCTTCAACGCGCCCTCGTCCTCGATAAGCGCGCGGATGGTATGTAGCAGCTCGGGCGAAAACTCCGAATACCAGCGATACTGCCACGTAACGAGCCGTATAACGGACGCGACGGTCTCGCGCGTCGTATTAATGTGTTGCGAGGATGTGTTACCACTAGAGGTAGTGGCGCGGTGATGGGGGTCCCAGGCGCTGCGCCCGCGGCGCTCGAGGGCGTGAAGGATCCCCGTGAGTGCCTTGGGCGAGAACCGTTGAGCTAGGCACGCGCGGTAGGCCTCGACGGCTTCGTCGACGTGCTGGAGGCGGCCGGCGAGGGAGCCGAGGATCTCCCACTCTTCGGCGGATTTCTTGTATTGCATGGACTGGGCGCGGTATTGGGCCATTTGCGTGCGCCAGATTGTGTAGACGCGGAGGTCTTCGTAGAGGACCATGAAGAGGCTGTCGAGCCAGCGTTCGCAGAGGCGTTTGTTGTTGAGTTTGGATAGGGGTTGGTCGGGCGAGTCGGACTGGGAGGGGGTGATCTTGTTAGCTGAGACTTCCTCTTCAACATCATCTGCGACAGGAGATAGTTCTAGGTACTTTACCTTTTCACCGTCGGCCTTCACTACACCTGGGTTTATCGTATTGGAAGGCTTCTCCGGCGACGAATCGCCATTAGTCTTAGGCGCCTCTCCAGCCTCCTCCGCCTTATCTGCCGCACCCGAGTCCTCCTCCGACTCGTCGCTCTCGGCCGAGGACCTCGGGCTTCCACGGAGGCCGTCGGTGCTAGGGTTCCGCAGGTTCGGCGCCACAGCCGTTGTGGAACCCCTACGCGGCTGATCCTGCTTCTCGTTCCTATACTCATCCTCCATAACAAAGACGCTGCTCCGAATCTTGAGCAGCTGATCCCAGCCCAGCTTCGCCGTCATCTCCGTAAGAATGTTGTAGGCCAGCCTAAACGTTCCCTTGTATGACGCCGCGCGAAGGTTGAGCAGGCTGGGGTCGACCTGCTCCGAGAAGCGAGACTCAGGCTCGCTGTCGATCTCGTCCAGCCTTGTCGCCGAGAGGGTGGGTAGGTAGACGTCCTTAGGCTCGGGCATGATGGGGGCGTCCTTGTCCTGGTACGTGAACATAGGACACGAGTTCAGGACGGCGAGGGCGTGCTCCCAATCTTCCATGGCGACGTAGACCTCTGCTAACCTCGCCCAGGTCCGGAACTCGCTAGGGGCGGCAATGGTGCTCCTGTCGGCACACCCGAGAGCGAGCCGTAACCTCTCCTCCTTTTGCTCCGGAGTGGCCGCAGTTTGGGCCTTTTTCAGCAGGAACTCGGCCTGGGTGTCGAGCATGGAGTAGTCCATGGGCGTCTCTTTTAGAGCTTCGTGGAGTATCCGCACGCCGCGCACCTCTTCGTTGCCCATGAACAGTACCTTGGCCAGGAGCGAGGCCACCTCGATGTTCTGGGTCCTGAGTTTCTCAAACAGGTTGATGCCGGAGGTGTAGCGGCCGGTAGTTTCGAAGTATCTGAGTAGGCCGGTCGTCAGGTGGTTTGCGACGTTGCTCGGTACTTGTACGATAGAATCGGATCCCAGTTGCCAGCCTGTCGATCAGAGTAGATTTCTACCAGTTAGCAATGGAGCAGGAAAAGAGCCAGTCAACCGGGGGCAGAGATTAGAAGCATACCCTTGAAGAACAATTGCTCCGCAGCGCTGAGGAAGCGATGCTCGGACTCAGTGTTCGTCACGGGATTAAATCTCCGCACTCCCATAATCTTCCGAATAGTCTCTCCGCTGCCATCGTCGGCATAGGAGTAGGCACGAAGCACGCTGCACAAGTACGTCTCGAGCCAGAGCTCATCCGTAGCCGGCTTCTGCTCACCGCGCTCGTCAACACAGTAGGCTAGGACGGAACCGGGGATGGCAACGTGAACGCGCATATCAAGACGGGAGAACGCATTGTAACAGCTGTTGGGAAAACGAGGTTAGTTTCAGACCGGCCGGCTATTGCTACAAGTTTTTTTTTTGGAGATATCGCGACTAGCTTGAGATTCGAGTGCGGAGCATCAGAAAAAATAAAACTAACCAGTATAGACCTTCGGCGATCTTGGTCTGTTGCTGGTGAGGGTGGGATTCAGTATGTGTCAAGGTGTTGATGTATGCGGCGAGACTGGCCGAGGACGAGGCATCGACGCCGGTTACATGGTGGTAGGCTCCGAGCTATTCCAGAGTCAGTCTTCAACACTTTCACACGAGCCATATCCGTGCCGCAGGAACCCTCTTGAGAACGGATGCAAGGCGTATCGGGAGTAATGCGCACCTGCTTGTTTGGGTTTCGAGCAGCGTGCTTGAGGAGATGGACTAGATCGGGAGGACCGAGCTCGCGGAGAGTAACTAGAGACTCGGTTCGCGCGTCAATTGACTCGTGGAGCACCTCTTCGGTGAGCCTATTGCCAAGTTCGCGTCAGTATGCGAACCAGAAAAAAAAATATCTAGTATATCTCGGCGACTTCGGGGAAGCGTCTATGAAAGAGAAACGTACTCCGGGATAGCGGGCGCAACCATCGAAAGGGAATACCGAGAACAATGCCTCGCTCGCGAACACTACAAAGCGCAGGGAGACTAAATTGCGGGCGAGGTAAGGAGCAAGACGAGAGTCGAAGTTGAGCAGCGGGCGAATATGATAGTCGAAATCGAGGGTAATTAAAGCTGCCTAGGCCAGGGTCGGAAAGGGGTGGCACGACCTGGAGAGGGAGGTCGAAGGATCAATGTCCTGATGACCCAGATCGTATTGGTATTGAAGCGGATGGACGCAGGAGGCGGCTATGGGAGGCAAGGTAGAGGCTTCAAGTCGGTGGTGATGTGCGATGTGCGACGTCCCCTCCAAGCTCCTGGGAATTATTATCATTGACGGACACTTTGACAGCAAGGCAATCTCCATCCGGTCCAGTTGCAGCACGAGAATGAATTGTTCAATGGCTCAACGCTCGACTCCACTAGAAAGTTGCCAAGGGACAATTGGAGCCAGGTGGCTCCCACAGTTCCCTTTTTAGACTGTTTACTGTGCCAACCTTGTGTTTCAGTGTATTATTCCCGCAAAGTTCAATGAGATGCAACTTCGATTAAGTCTTCACCCACAGTGCTATTATTTTTGGATGCACTTAGTCCCTAGAAGGGTCCCTTTTGAAGCTCCCAAACGTTGTTGTTATCCAATGCCTCGACTGGCTTCCGCTCGTGATCCTTATATTACAATAGATCTAAATTTGAGGACTTTAGCAAGAATCAAATACATCAAAAATGGAACGGTCCTCGGAGAGAACGACCTCAATAAGTCTAAGATAGTGGTTTCCCACTACGGAAGAGATCACGTGGTCTTCTAGAAGGATGGACGATATATTGTTGAACTTGGGATAACAGGAAGGAATAGTCTGGTGTAGGCGGCAGCTTTGGGGAATCGACTGTTGAGAAGAGAGAGAGTTTTGTTATGTGCCCGGGCGAGTCTCACACCTAAAATTTGCCGGCCTTGTTGAAGTTTGAGAATGCGGTGGCAACGGGCTTGGAAGATCTAGCTAGCTCAGGGACACAAAATCGCTGGCTTCAGGGTCTCAGAATCATCTGTCACATCAATTCTAGCCGCCCTATCAGGTCACACTAGAACTACCCCGATTTGATCCATCCCATTCAGAGAATCCAGAGCCAAAAGCTCCAAACTCAAAATAGTAAAAGCGTGAAGAAAAAGGAGGATGCGCTACCATAAGAATCCGCGGCAATTCGAGCTCCCGCATAAACACTTCGTCATCTCCTTGAGCGTCGCAGGGTTCGACAAGTCTTCTTCATCATCCTCAACTCCATCAATATAGTCAAACGTAAGCTCGGTGTTCTTAGGAATGTCAGTAATGGCGAATAACGCCAGATCATGCAGATGCTTGTCAGCATGATCGCCAACACGCGCGTAGATACGTAGGTTGGGCGCGCACGAGTGGTTGATGAAGCGGGTAGGACCCGACATGAATTCTCCGTCGACGAGGAGCGGCGGCTGGGAGAGACGCGGGTCGAGCGAGTCGGGGTCGTGGAACTTGTCAAGCGCAAAGAGGTAGACGTCCTTTTTCCTAGCGATGTCGGAGAGTTTCCGGCGGCGGTCTGCGGCCTTTGCGGTGATGACTTCGCCGAAGTATCGGTCGACGAATTGGCCCTTTTGGATGTCTTGCGTGCACCGTACTCCTACGTGGAAAGTGATCAGTTGAGTTGCAAAGGCAGGGGGGCAAAAATGATCAGGGGTGGTCTCGAGTATCCTTACCCCATCCGCGGTTCGTAGTCCTAAAAATCTGAAGAGGCACCCGACGGCCTCGCTCAACCACCCGATTCGGACAATTGTAGCTGCACGCACACCCCTCATGACACTCGTAAATCGGCGCCCGACTCTCCGGCTTCAGCATCTTGGGGTTCAGCATACCCGCCCTTTGGCCTCGCGTCTGATACGCATACACCT
Organism: Scedosporium minutisporum; assembly: GCA_034774675.1. Taxonomy (NCBI): domain Eukaryota; kingdom Fungi; phylum Ascomycota; class Sordariomycetes; order Microascales; family Microascaceae; genus Scedosporium; species Scedosporium minutisporum. The sequence continues at coordinate 8,813 of SJVG01000862.1, forward strand.
GCAGCCGGCGATTCTGCCTCGTCGAGGTACCATCCTCTTCGGAGTCCTCTTCCTCGACGTCACCGAGACACTGGCATCCGCCAAACTGACACAGTTCGTCCTTTCGGCACTCGCAGCCGCTTCGGAAACTAGCCTCGGCGGGTTTGACGCCTTTTCCTAGGACTACTTTGTCTATGAAACGGAAGTCGGGGGGTAGTGGAGTGTCGTCGACTTCGTTGACGACCGTGATGGGGTAGTCTTGGTGAATGGAGAAGCTGCGGATCTGACACAGGTGGCAGCCCTTCTTTTCCGCTTCCAGGCCCTGGAAAGTGAGTCAGAATATTGTAAACCATTGAATATACTCAAATCTTGTACTCACCGGCTGACCATGGTGGAAGAAATGCCTCCTCATGGCAGCCTCCATGGTGTAGTTGCTGCTGGTGGATGGTTGAGCCAGCAAGATGATGAGAGGAGCAGGGTTGGGTCGAGTTTATTGTTTATCTATCAGAAAATGGCCTGTCTGAGGGTGAGGGTCCTTGGACACGCAGAGAGCAAGCTGATTGAGCAAAGAACATTAGATTGGATGAGATGTGATCAAGATCTTGAAGAGATCAATAGGTAAAAGCATTACAACTCAAGCTTTGGATGTTGAGATAGAACGGTGTGAATACATTATTGTTTGCACTATACATTTTGTAACACCGCATGAGCACACCAACTCAGCAAGTTCACAGCCTCTTTATTCAACATCAACATCAAATCTCAATTCTCCAGCTGAGATCCAACCTTAATCCATTGGGCTTTTCTTTTATTTAGCTTCTATTAGACTAAGTCCAATATCGCAAATATCCTGAATTGCCAGTCATCTATCCCCTCTGACTCTATTCGCCGATCACAGCCCTAAACTTGGCTCATGAGGCTGAGTCTCGATTCCACATCTTGACTCACTTGGCCTGTTGGCTGGCCTGTGTGATACAGGGGATGTGAGGTTATAAGAGGTACAGATGTTTTATTCTCTGTTACACTCATCACTTATCTGGCTCTCATTCACTTTTTAAGGATTTTGATTATTCTCCCTGACCTTGTTTCCTCAACATCCGTCAAATGGCTTGAACCATTGAAGCGCGTGCCCGGCAAGCAGAAGACCAATGCTGAAAACCATGGGCTGCATGCTTCAAGTTCTGGATAGAATCGAATTCGTCACCTAGTCCGGTTTCCTGAGGCTGGGATCCTTGCTTGCCCTCCTACTGAGCTTCCAACATCACGACCGCATCACGATCACCAGGCATCACTGCATCACACTCTAGGCACTGAGGCAATCTATATTTATTACGTTCCTGCCTCTTACGTCCCTATTTCCCCGTGCTCCTATCTTCTGTCCGTTTCCCTGCATGTGGATAAAGAGGCGTGGATTTGGACTGAACGAACAAAGCGTCGAGTTTCTTGCCCCGAGCTGCTTGCCTTCAGAAACAAACTTCCGGCCAGCGGTCTTTCTGAACTGGGTACCGACTCGAGCCGCCGGAAAACAAACGCACATTGGGAAACAAAGAAACAAAGCACTCTAAATTTGTCCATACACTATGGGCGGTAGCATTTTCGCCTCCGGGCCAGACCCTTTGTTCACCCCCCGCATGCCTCCCGAGGTATACAATCATGTAAAGGCCCGTTGCCACCGTGCCCTTCTGGAACTCTTCGTCTGCGTCGCCTCGCCCATCGACGGCCCTGCGAAGACAACTTACGGTGATGTTGATATCCTAGTCACATGGCATCGCAAGGAAATCTTCGGCATTTCCCCGCGGTTGTCCAACTCCAGTAGCGATACCAATGAAACAAATCCCCGATCTCTTGTCCATGTTATATCTAAGGTCCTCGGCGCCACCCGAACCATTTTGGAAAAACACGGCCAAGGTGCTCACTACGCCATCCCGTGGCCCGAAGAATTCCAAGACATCGGCGAGAAAGACGGCGACCAGCCTCGTTTCATCCAAATAGACGTGGCACTCTCCCCCTCCCTGCAGGCCTTTCAGTGGATCCTCTTTAGGCATGCCCACGGAGATCTCTGGAACATCCTTGGCTCCATGATCCGTGGCTGTGGCCTCGTTGTCGACGAGACGGCTCTGTCGATCCGAATCCCCGAAATCGAAAACATCAACCGAAACCGCGCAAAGATCAAGATCACGGATGACCCCATCGAGGTCCTCAATGTTCTTGGTCTCGACGTAAATGGCTACCGGGATGAGCCTTTCGAGTCTCTCGATGACTTGTACGAATATGCCGCTACGTCTCCCATGTTTTACGTCCGTCCGCTTCCAGCTGGGGCTGCGGAGGCTCCCGAGGGCGATTCCTTGGCGGCCGCCCCAACCTCCGCTATGGAACAGGCCATTATGGAGGATAAGAAAGTCCTAAGGTCCAACGACCGCCGTCGCATGAGGGGCCGGCCATGTTACCGCAATTGGGTCGAAGATTTCATTCCCAGCTGCCGTGCGGAGGGCAGGTTCCTTAAACAGAGACGCACCCGAGAATCTGTTCGAGCTGAAATCTTTGCCAAATTCCCCATCAAGGCGGAGTATGAACAGCGGCTAAAGGATTTCTTCATTGAGCGCCAGAGGCACGAGCTCTGGAACAAGGAGATCAAAGAGCATCTACTTGCCGAGTATGGCCCGAATGTAGACCCGGCCTATAGAGGCTACATGCTGAGTGCCATGAAGAAGATTGTCCTTGATGGGGATGAATCCTTTGGGATCGTTCCGCCTTGGCCTTTGCGCGATGCTGACGGATACTACGACATTGAACGAGCACGACAGTTTATTCGGGAGCATCATAAGGAGGTTGGTGATGCTGCTGTGACTATTAACCACCAAAAATACCTGCTGGCCCTCGAGAAGAAGAAGCAGCAGGAAGTTGATGCTAGAGAGGAGGGATGTGCAGAATGAGGAAAAGGCCTCTCAGAAACTGTAAGCTAGCCCAGCCAATAGATCCTGGGCTGGGATACTGTGTGTTGGTCATCTTGGGCGTGTGTTTGCTGTCGTTTTTGATTTCGTTTCCTGCTGTCTGTTTTAAAAGTGTGGCAGCGAGCGCCTGCGATCGACGTTGGCCTCCAAGACTCCAAGGAAATGTCGAATGGTTTCATAGCTTGGACTACACTTCGAAGTCGACATTTAGTTTCTGCATAGCAGTAGAGGTCTTCGGGACCGTGATCTATTTTCGTCTCCAGATTGAAGGCATTTTGATAGAAGCAATTTCCAGTTTATAGTCCAAGTCTTTAAGGGATAGAGGAATCCAATTCAATGTTTTTGTCGTCTTTGTCTCAGTAAAACACATTTCCATGTCTCCAAGTGTCAAATGCCATGATGTCTCTCCACACCAAAGTATATTGATTCCAACATGTTCCTCTCTAACCACATTCATGAAATTTGATGCATCGGTATTGAGACTGTCCAGAAGTTGTCAGTTGCACTTTCTCTCCTTCTCTGGTGCTCTTTAGTCTGTCTTTCCTTCAAATCACTTCTAGGTACGGATGTACCTTTTCAATTGTTGCCTTGTCAGTTCCATTGCTCCTTCCCTTTCTTCTGGTGCCCCTGACTTACACGTATCATCACCATCGCCAACTTCAACTTCACATCGTAGTTTCAACATCACGAACCCTTCATATACCTTATTCTTCTAGCCTCAATCACACATTCAGATCAGCAGAATTCTTAAGCTTAGGATAGTTCTATTTAAAATCTCTGCCCTTGTTTGAAACCTCTCCTGCTTCTTCTCCTGTGTTTTCCTGTGAAAAACTATTCTAACTAACAACAATCATCCACCTCCCTTGGGAGAAGAGAAAACATCATATCCCATCTATCTCTTTAGTTTTAAAGCGTTTATTAATTCTTGAGAGCCCAGAACTCGAGCGATCTCACAATGTCCAACAACGGCGACGAAGCCGTGGGCGATGGCGGGAAGAAGACGGCCAAAGTCAGGTTCTCCATCGACCCCAAGCCGAACTCGCGCTCTCCCAAAGGCAGAGACATCGAGGGTGATGAAATGGATCTCGACGACGTGGCGTCTCTGCACTTTTCTAACGGCAATATCGCCCCTGGTCTACTCGACGAAGCCACCGAAGCCCAACGAGTGCTCGAGAACCATTACGCTTCCCTCCGACAAGAGAGCGAGGCAGCAAAGAAGTCGGATTCTAAGCAGAAAGGGAAGGAACCAGCTGGGGAAGGCACACCCGCGAACAGCCCCAACCGCGGCACGAACCCTAGCACCGAGCCCGCCAATGATTCAGGCGCCCCGTCTTCTCCGGGTGTGAATATCAACCTCAAGGTTTCGTACACGCCTGACGGGAACGCTTACCTCACCATTGTTCCTCCTAAGCCTGGTGACCCCGTCGACGACGCACTTCGAGAGCTCTTGTCACGACAAGCTGAGCAGGCCGTTCAAAACACGCATAATAAAGACCGCGACTGGGCAGGCAGACCTCTCCAAGCTCCCCCAGGCCTCCCTCTCAAACCTTCCCCCGCACCCAACTTCAAACCTTTGCCCCGGCGAGCAGCACGCAAAGCGTCTCTTAGACCCACAATGTCGTCCAAGATCCCGTTGCCCGATCTCTCTGGCCTCCCTTGGCCCGGAGACGAGGATATCGAGAGGGAAATCCATCAGATGCGGCAGCCGAAGACTCTTTCGAGCTATTGGTGGATGTCTCGCGAGTGGCGTCGGGCCTTTGAGAAGGAGACCAGCTTGGCTCATGTTATCGAGATGCAGCGCTATGTGAGTTGTGCCTCTTCCAGGGGGGACATTTTCTTCTCTGTCTTCCTATCACCGCTTTCTAACGCAATTGACCCTGTACCAGGCTCTTACGGTTCACCCTGACATCGAGAATCTCGTCAAATGCGGCCAGGTCAACATCGGATACACGTCGTTCCCGGTTAAGATTAACCGACCCCCTCAGCCTCTGAAGAGTATGTGATATGACTCCCCTCCCCCCCGTACGAGATCTTTACTAACGTCCGTCCCATCACCATAGAAGCCTGTGAGAGCTGTAACTTCAAGTCCGACTGTCACTGTGCTTCGTGCAAATCATGCTCCACTTGTGTCACAACCGGCGCTTGCCATGACTGTGACTGTTGCCAATTCGATTGTTGCTGCCGCAACCCCGAGAAGATGGGAGGAGCATGCGCCGAGTGCAACGCGTGCGGCAATTGTGCCTGCTGCCTGGGCTGTTGCTGCTGCGGCACCACCTTGAGGCCTTTCGTTGCGGCTCGAAAGCCCGATACTGTCGGCTGCAATGATTGCTGCGGCCAGCGACACGAGTGGGAGAAGTCGGGCGACTGGAAGCTGTTCGCTAAGAAGAGTGCGGGCGGCGATCAGGAGGCGATGAACAAGGTCCCGCGTGTGTATGTTGGCGAGCCGCGACTCATCCAGAAAGCAGAGCTCGTGAAGATCGAAGCGGAGCACATCAAGAACATGGCCAAGGAGGCCGCCGCCAGGGAGGTTTCTGCCAAGGAAGCTGCTGCTAAGGCGAACCTCGAAGTGAAGCCCATGCCTCAGGTAAAGGCTCAACCGATGCTACCCCTATCCAAGCGAAACTTCGAGGTCAAGGACCCCGTTCCCGAGGACGACGACGAGCCGGGTATGCCCCGTTTCAACCGCGCTGCTAGACGCCACCGCGCTGCCGTGAATCGCGTGGCTAAAGGAGTCGTTACCATTCCCGAGGAGGGCGAGAAGAGCCCTCGAAAGGAGGACAGCAAGGAGACCGCCGTCGGATCGGCCAGCTCTTCCAAGACGGCGATTAACCGTCCTCAGCTCGCCACCGCCGGCCAGGATACCAAATCCACCGCCGCTAGCTCCTCCAGCGGCCAAGCCGGAACCGGACCTGATATCCATACCAAGCTGGCCGGGCTCCAATTTGCTTTGAATTTCCTCCGCGATATCAATGCTGATGGTGACGTGTTCCTCCCTCAGAGCACCAGGGAGCTCCTGCGAATGACGGACCCTTCTCGCTCCGATCAGAACAAGGAGAACAGCAGGCCTGCTCGTCAGCCCACGAGCCAAGGCGGACGCCCTCTGCCACAGCGTCCTGCCGAGCCGTCTGCTCATATAGGTTTTCGTGCTGCGTTCTCTGCGAGCGCCCAGCGTGAGGCTACGGCTACGAAGAAGGCCGGAGACGGCAAGGATGCCACTGCCGGTGATGCCATGGACATTGATAAGGCTGAGAAGAAGCCCGGAGAGAAGTGAGCTTGGTGATGACAAGAGGGAGAAGTTGTCCGTTTCGCCTACCATTCGCCATGTTTAGGCCCCGAATATTCGAATGCTCAAGGTGCAATTCGGCTACTTGATTCAAGAATGTACGTTTGCTTTGAGTTGGCTTGAGAAAGCAGGGATAAGATGCTAATTACTTCCCATCTTCCAGGATACCCGAGCGGAAACCTCCGTCTCATCGGCTTGTTACAGCCTCTGCTGCAAGCGTGTTTTTCTCTCCCTTTTTTTCGTCATTGAGTTTTACGAAGTATGAGCACGGCATGGTTACAGAAAATTGTTTTTGAGGATACCAACACCCCTGGATGCAGGATTCCGAGGTATTTTCTTTATAGGTTCTTTGATGATACCCATTAGGATCCCTTGGCTTGGGTTTCCGACTCGATTTCAGTGATTGCCAGCCTAGTTATAGCGCCTAAAAAATAAAATGAGATGTTCATCTCAAGACCGTCGTCCGCGTTTCGTGATTCGTAGCGTAGGCCTGGCGAAACCTGGGATGGCTTGACTTGGCTTGGCTTTGCCCGTTTCACGTTGTACACTTTGCACTGGTCCATCCTCTTTGAACATGAGAGTTTTCTCGTAAATTTTCCATTTTACACTAGAAGTGAAATGTACAACGGCTCCATTCAAATCCGACGATCCCTCGCCTCGTCTTGCCTCGAACATTTACAACCATAAGGTCCCGTTGTTGATCCTCTCCTCGTTGGGTGTCACCAAAAAATCTGCTCCGTCCCGCCCTTCTTCCCCCTAACTCCTATGCACATCTCAATCCAAATGCATACACCACAGCCCATCCCCGAGAAAATGCGCATCCTCAATAACCGGCCCCTTCTTCTTCTCCTTCACCTCCCTCGTCCCCACAACCAAAACCCCCACCGCACACGCCTCCACCTTCCCCTCCGCCCTAACAACCACAACCTCCCCCTTCTCCAGCTCCCTACTCCACCGTCCATCGACC
>SJVG01000863.1:0-15930 GCA_034774675.1 Scedosporium minutisporum
GGAACCCTCCCCCTCAACCACCTCAACGTCGCCTCCGTCCCCCTCTCCAAAACGCTAAACCTCGGCACCCTAAAGCGATTCCCCATAACATCGAGCCTCTCGATCCCTCCAGGGCCGCCGAGCAATCCAATGCGCGGGTTCAGATGAGCAATGTCGTTGTTGCTCGCGTCGACGATCCTCAAGCCGCGGATGGCCTCCGGGTCGAGGTCGACGAGGTGGTTGTTCGCCACGAGGAGGACGGCGAGCTTGGGGAAGAAGCCGCGCAGGCTTTCGGAAGGCAGGGCGGCGACGCGGTTGAGCGAGACGTCGAGCTTCTCGAGCTCGGGCGCGTTGAGGTGCGACGTTAGGGGAGTGAGGCTCGTGATGTGGTTCGATGCGAGGTTGAGCTCGCGGAGCGAGGGGAGCTCGAGGGATTCGGACATGTACGTCTCGCCGACGAGCTGGTTGTGCGCGAGGGAGAGCGCCGTGAGCGTGTCGGCGAAGAAGGACAGGCCCTCGGGGAGCGTGGCGAAGAGGTTGTGGTGAAGCTGCACCTCGTTGATCCGGTGCTCTGCCGCCACCTTGGAGCATACGACGGGGTGGAGAGTCGATGAGCTGGTGCTGGATCGGTCGAGCAGCCCGCCCACCTTGACGGGCCACGTCTGGTTGGACAGGGTCTGAGCTCGGCACCTGACCTGGTTGGAGAGGGTGCGCGCGCGAGACCTGGTTGGCGAGTGAGGTGCCGAAGTTGGCGGCGTGGCAAACTCGTCAAAGTCGGATGATCGACTCTCCTCGTCGCTGCCGGGTTGGCCGGGTTTGGCGGGATCCGGAGCCGAGGATGGAGCTGGAGCCGACTGGGGAATGTCGGCCACCACAGCGGGTTCTGCCGCCTTGGTCTCTTCGAAGTGGGCATCAACAATAGTCTCCGCATCACCCTCATGATACGGCGGTGGTGGTTCCAGTCGAGCCGATAGGATATCCTTGAGCTCGTCCGTGGTGATCGAACTAAACTTCCTATCCCTCAAAGGATTGCCGGTAATGCGAAGCATAGCAAGGTTATCCATGCGAGCGACCTCTGGCGGAATCACGCGAATGTCGTTGCTCGAGAAGTCGACGTGTCGAAGCCTATCCAGCGAGGTGAAGCCCTCGGGAATCTCGGGAATGCTATTCTCATCGGCGGAGAGCGTAACGAGGCTGTTCCAGGAGCTGACGTCGGGCAACCCCTGCAAACGGTTCATCGACAGCGTCAGCTGGTGCAGGGCCGGCAGTCCGATGGATCGACCGGGCGCGACGATCCGCGTGAGCTGGTTCGACGACACGTCTAGGGTCTGAAGACTGGACAAGACGGTCACCTCGGCGCCGATCAACGTTCCGGCGAGTTTGTTGGCTCGCGCCACGAGCTCCGTCAGGGGGAGTTTATCGAGGATTTCGAATGGGAGAGCTACGAAAGCGTTCTCTCCGATATTGAGGATGCGCAGACGAGACATCCTGTCCATGTCGGCAGGGAGCTCGGAGACCTTGTTGCCACGTAGGTCGAGAATCTCGAGATGCTCGAGATTTGAGAAACTGGAAGGCAGAGCGCCCTCGAGGTTGTTGTTGGCGAGCTTGAGGTCACGCAGTGCGGAAACTTGAGAGACCACTTCCAAGCTGTCCATTGGGAGAGAATTTTGGGACTACTTAACCCGTTAGCTCAGTGAAGAAGGAAGCGAGAAAGGAAAAAACCCTCAATACACACAACATAGTCACAAATAGAGTTAGCCAGACTACTTACCAGATTCAAAGAGGTGAGCATGCTGAGCCGGCGCAATCCAAGAGGCAGAGCAATCAGTTTATTCCCATGCAAATCAATCATCTCCAACCCTCCAAAAATATTGCCCGACCCTTCCTCATCACTCTCGGCAAGTTTCTCCGGATCGAGATCCGGGAACGCCGCATCGGCAATAGTCTCAAACTCATTATCAGCAGCAACAAATCGCGTCAGGTCCATGCTCTCGGCCCAATTTCCACCGTGGGTTCCAACAGACTCGAGGTCATACATCTTCATGACCTCGTCCGGAATCTCCTTCAGTCCCAGAGCCGCGATATTGAGCCTGCCACTCGTACGGCCGGCCTCAGCGCGTTGCTGTAGAATCTTGTTCTGAGATCGATCGGATCGCTTCTGGTTGAAGGGATCATCCGTCAACGAGGGCTCGAAGCCAAAATCGAAGCCGTGCTGGATAGCGTTCACGGGGGATTGTTGGTGGTCATCTTCTTCGTGCTCAGCTACGACCTCTGGTTCGTTGACGACATTCTGCTGCTTCTTGGCCGCAGCGCGGGCCTTGGCGATCTGGTCACGCAAAGCAGCCGAGGATTTCCTACTCCTTTCGGCGCTAGGGCTAGGTGCCGGCTCAGGATCGGGGTTGGGGAGAGGTATGGCTGACGTGGCCCTGATGGGCTTGTTGGGAGTAGTGGATACCTTGCGGGGAGCAACTGAAGGTCCGGCGCCTCGTGCCGCTCCGGCGGGAGACTTTTTGACGAGCAAGCTCGAAGACGGCTTCAATCTTAAAGGCTTCGACGCTAGAGTCCCTGTGGGTGATGGCATCTGGCTCGGCATGGAATGCTTCGTGGGACTTGGACTCCTCTCCTGGTCGGCCGCACGGGGCGACTCCAGCGTCGGAGCTCCCTGGGTAAGTGGGCTCGAGGGAGACCGCATCGCTTGTCCCCGTAGCGAACGGATGCTAGCTCGCGGCTTGGGTGCCCTGATAGGCGTAGCGTCAATAGTCGGGAGAGGCCCCTTGTATGTATTCGTCGCAGTCCGGAGCTGCGCCTCTGCCGGAGTCAAGTTCTGATAGCTATCCTCTCCACCGGAACTCGAGCTCGGGCGACTAGCCCCTCGAGAGCCGGGTCTCCGCGAGCCATCAGAGTTGTAACTCGAACCGGGCCGCGAGGCGTTACTCGACGCTCTAGATCGCGATTGTGGCGTGCGTTCCTGGTCGAAAAAAGCAGAGGGTCGCTTGCTCAGGGCGGGAGACGATGGGATCTGAGACAAGGTCTCAATGGTTCGTTCGGATAGGGAAGGGCGGGATGCCTTGCGGGGAGGTGGTGTCTCGAAATTGGGGACATCGTCGAAAGTAGTAGCAGCGGGTCGGCTAACCCGCCTAGGAGCGGCAAGTGTGCGATCCTGCCGTGCCAGAGTAGCGGCTGAAACAAAGCCGTCGCCGGTTCGTCGTGGCTGGGCGGCGCTGTATCTCTTCGTAGTAGGGGTAGCGGCAGGAGCAGTGGTCTCCTTTCCCGGCTGTCGGGTCAAGGTAGCACTGGCGACCCTCGTGCTCTGTCGTTTCCCAGGCTCCGTGGGTTTTTTGGCCGCAGGCTGTTGCTGGTTTAATCGCGAATTGGACGTCGCCGTGCGGAGGTTAGGCCTCGACCTCTCCTGCCTCAGCTGGGGTTGGTTATTTGCGGGTGGATTGGTCCTCCGGGTAGTAGAAGCGGTCGTAGGAGAGCTAGCAGTGCTCAACCGTTCCCTCGAGGGGGCCGGTCGGATTCTGGGGGCAGGAATCGACGGCTCCGGGGCATTTAGGCTCTCTCGTGAGGCTGTGGGACGGAGGGAAGCCGTCCTCGGGACGGGAAGTCGGGAGAGGCGAGGGATGGCGCTGGGCCGAGAGGGCGCAGCTTGACGGTCCTTCTCCATGGTGCAAGGGAAGGTTTCGATTTGTTTGCTTTAAAACGCCGATGGAATGTGACTAGAGCTTGATGGTGTGTGGGCACCCGCACGGATTTGGTGCGAGTCCTAGCGTAATTAGGAAGGGGGCAGACGGGATGCAGCCATTGATTGCATAAAGGGAAGGGGGAAAGATGGGAAAAGCTGCTTCTTGTGCTACGGGATTCGATCTGAGATGAAAAGTTTATTTTATTTACTTGGGGATAAAGTATCGGAAGATGGAGATCTGGTGGAGATGGAATGTTGGATCTGGAGTGAATTAGTGAAAAGGGGGTGGATGGGTGAAGCTGAGCTCCGTAGCAACAAGGAGAGCTCACGAGATAGGAAAAGTCAATACGATATTAAATCAACACCGGAAAGAACGCGACGCGGTGAAAAATACTTCAGTCTGGGCAGGGATCTTGAGCACCTTGGGCTTGGTCGCGTTAATGTTTTAGCAGGTTTAGGGCAGATGTCTTCTACAATTGTGGGGAGGAGTCCAGAATTGAGCCTGAAGGATCGGGCAGTTCTTCGAGCTTATAGTGACAAAGCCCCTGAAGCGCACCGCGATTTGAAATCCGAACTCAATCCAGTCCTCACCTGTCCTCATTCCCTCAACAAGTCTTTCTATCAGCCTCTCCTGCTGAAGATGCAATATCATCTTCGAGTGACAAAATCGGACTCTGCACCTCCTCATAGTATCACCTAGAAAGAGCTCCCAGAGCTCGCCAACGCAAAGACGTCCCGGACTTGGATACATCAGTTCGAGGATATTCTGGGGTCCATCCTCGCGAAGATTGATGTATCCATTCCACGATCAATGCATTCGGATCGAACTCAGTGTGAGCATGAGGCAGCGATGCGAGCTCTCTGAGGATGGGACGCACCTTGCAGCTTTACCTAGGCTTTGTAGACCAGCTGGATGAAAACCCCGATGACCAACTATCCTACGAGAGAGCTTCGGCAAGGGGTTTAGAAACGCAACTATCTGTAGCCAAGGAGCTACTCTACGAAGTCGGGATAAACATCAACCCCTCATGCCGCCAGAAAGGAAGCATTTCGAGGTGTCCAAGGTTTTCCTCCTTTGTTGGCAGGTAATAGCCACGATCTGGCCACCCTGACTATCTTGACTCCTGGGGGATCTGTTGAATACCTGTAATCTCATTGACTTTGAGGGTTCTAGTAAGTGCTGTATGGCCAGGGCTGTGGGCATGGGGTTTTCCTCATTTCCTATTTTCTGTTGTAAGAGTAAAGGCAGCAGTCCAAGTTGCAGTCTTCGCAGGTTTTGGGCGTTGCTTTCCACCACAACATCTATATACAGTATTTCGGCTATAAACCATTGAATCCATCCCACTCCCCTTGACCATGCTCGCCCGAGTCACCCCAGCCCAAGCTAAACCCCCGAAGCACTCCACAACTGCCGAAACTGACATGGTCCCATCTCTTTGTTGGTCATCATTGGATAAGAAGCATAAGGTGAAGCATTTTCTCCGCAGAGCCGCCACGAGGGGACCCAGGACATATAAATCTCAAAATTCTAGCTTATGGATATTTGAACGAGACCTCAATGTCGCAGACTGCTCGGGGCCAAGCAGAGCTAAGGAGGCGGGGTCCCCCGGCAAGTGAGGGTGGCCTGGCCGAGCAGGAATGCGTATTGGATAGGCATAGGGCAATATAAATGTTCAAGTTCGATGTTCTCCCGCAATTGGATATTGGAGGTGGGTGTCGGTGAAACGTACATGCTGACATTCGAACGACATGAGCATTCACCGAAAGTCTCTCTAATAGACCCTAGATTTAATAGGCGTAATAAGGGCAGGCTAATAATTGTCAGATGACGAGCCCCAGAACCAAGATGCCGGGATACATAATGATGAAGAATATTAGCATTCATTCTTGTTCTTGTATCACCAAGAGTGACCATCTCGTCACTCCTGCTCTCATCCCTGTTTTATGCAGGGCGTCCGGCTATAAAGAGATTCCACCGAGTTGTAAATCCAAGGTTGCCATCTCTGCCCATATGGAGCTATGAGCGGTGCTGTGGTACTATCAATGGTACATAATACCCGTATGCTACTTCGTATAGTGCCTAGGAATAGATCGAGCTTCATCCAGCTTCAAGAGGTAGCTCAGTCTCACAGCCACACTCTCGAAACAAAAAGGGATCAAATGGTCACTCTTTTCAATCCTATCTGCCTGCCGCCCTCACACAAAAGCCGTCCCCCAAACATCAGATCCCTAAACCCAGATCAGCCTCCAACCAAACCCACTAGCCCGTTCCCCCCATCCTGGCAATCGGCAGTTCTATGATTGGTCGAGAGCCCAGGCACACTCTCGCTCCAAACGCCACAGCACCAACCAGACCTCCTCTATGACCACACTGAAGTCTGGGGCTATTCCTTTCTGCTCCTACCATTGGGACGCAGACCGTAGCGTTTTGCGGGGGTGGGGAATAATGTTGGTAGCTCGCTCCAGTCTTGGGGAAAGTGGAGACCTTCCCGGAGCCTAAAAATATGGGAAGCTGGTTCATGGACCCATCTTCCTCTTATACATTGGAGAGTACTGTGGAAATGGTACCTGTTCAGTTTCGGCTGTGACATCAATGGAGATTGAATGCGGAGTCCTTCGCATTGATACAGCCGATATATGGGCCATTCGCGTCTGCAAGTGAATGTGAGGCGGAGGCGGCCGTTAGAGCCGAGAAGAGAGAGAGAGATGTGCCCCTTAACTATATCGAATCATCCGTTAAAGCAATGAGAGGGACTCTACTTGTAGTTTCCGTGCCGCCGATCTTGAATACCCGGCTCGTCTGGCGACTGTTCTGGGACCGCCCCCTAGCATTCTTCCTTGGCCGCCTCGTATTTAGATAGGAGAGAGAGTTGCAGCCGCAGCTCTGCTTTCCTCGGCTCCTTTCTCTAACCTCTCATATAACCCTTTCCTCCCTTGTCTTTTCTCTTCCCGTCTTGTCGAGCGAGCTTGCTTTCTTTCGTACTTGACAAGCTCGAGGCTTTCGGGTGGCTAGGGATAGGAATACGGGACACATCTTATCCGGCAACTTCAACAGTTGTTTAAGGCGAATAACTTAGACCTTTCTATGGAGGCTCAACACTTATAGCCTCACTTCTCCCCTTGCAATACTCAATTCTCTATTCAAGCTACGTACCGCTCCTCTGAGCATTCAACCATGGCATCGACACCTCTCGCCGAGGGCAGCGGAGGCCCGGCCACCAAGTCCCTTGTTGCCTCCGTCCTCACCTTCCTCGCATCAAACTCCCTCATCATCCTCCCTGCCCTATTCATTACCCGCCTACTCTACATACGGTACGCTTCTCCTCTCCGCAAGTACCCAGGCCCATTACTCGCCTCCGTCTCCCGCCTCTGGAAGGTCCTCTCCACCGCTTCGGGCCGCACCCACCTCGAACACATCGACCTGCACCGCAAGTACGGCCCCGTCGTGCGTATCGCCCCCAACGAGGTCTCCATCGCTTCCCCCGAGGCAGCTCGCACCGTTCTCTCCGCCGGCAAGCACTTTTACAAGACTAAATTCTACGGCGTCTTCCCGCCTCCTGAGAACCCGGATATCTTCACCGAGGTTAGGGAACATGTGCATGCTCAGAAGAAGAAGGTCGCCAATGTGCCTTACAGCATGGCTGCCATGCAGCAGCTAAGCCCCTTTATCGACGAGTCCATCGAGATGTTCATGGATAAGCTCGACGGCTTCGCTAGCCGTGAGCGCGGCGGAAACGGCCAGGTCGATTTGGGCGCTTGGTTGCATTACTTCGCCTTCGACGTGCTCGGAGAGGTTGCCTTTGGACGAAAGTTTGGGTTCCTCGAGGAGGGTCGTGATGTCGAGAATGCCATCAAGACTATCGACGATAGCCAATGGTACAACGGTATCGTTGGCCAGATTCCCGAGTTTGATTACCTTTTTAGAAGGAACCCGCTGCGCAAGTTTATTCCTACCATGAGCACCAAGAACGCCCTCGTTACGAGGTTGGCTCTGGCCGAGATGGATCGCCGCCAGCCTTTTACCAAGGATAACATGGGCAAGGACCGCGTCGGCGACGGCCGTCAGGACTTGCTGGCTAGTTTGATCCAAGGGCATCTCAAGGATCCCTCCAAGTTTTCGGAGGGTGACGTTTTTGCTGTTGCCCACGGTGCAATGTAAGTCATCATCCAAAGCAGAAGAGAAGGATTCCCGACGCTAACTCCTCCTAGCTTCGCCGGCTCCGACTCTACTGCTTCTACAATGCAATCCTTTTTCTGGCTCGCCCTCTCCGACCCCCGCGTCCGCTGCACCCTCTTCGACGAAATCCGCTCCGCCGTCGCCGAAGGCCGCATCCCTACCCATGGCAACCTTACTTGGGCTCAATCCCAAAGCCTCACCTACTTCCAAGCCTGCCTCAAGGAAGCCATGCGCATCCGGCCCGCCGTCGGTCTCAACATCACGCGTGTCGTCCCACCTGAGGGAGCCGAGCTCGACGGAATTTCTCTGGCGGGGGGCACAGTCGTTGCCGTTAACGGGTGGGTATTGCATCGGGATAAGACTACTTTTGGACAGGATGCGGATGTGTATCGGCCGGAGAGGTGGCTTCAGGATGAAGAGACGGCTAGGAGGATGGAGAGGTACATGTTCCAGGTAAGGCGTCTCCCGCTTCCCCGATCCCCCTTGTCTTGAGCTGAATCCTATGTCGTTTATCATGAGGAAACAAAATGTTGCTAACCAGTGGTCAAGTTTGGTGGTGGTGCGCACGTCTGCATCGGAAGGAACCTCGCTCTGCTGGAAATCAACAAGGTTGTTCCCAGGATCCTTCGTGACTTTGACCTCGAGCTCGTTAATCCTAGTCAGCCTCTGCGGGCGAACGCTACTTTCTTTGTTGTGCAGGAGGGTTTGGATGTTTATATCAAGTCGAGGAGCAAGTAAACCCTTTCCTTTTCTTCTTTCTTGTAGCGGAGTTCACGATTGCCCGGAGGGCAATAATGACCATTCATATGAACGTGTATATGAACACACTGGAAGTGTGGGAATGTATCAAATATCAACGATTTTTATAATAGCCTCTTGCTTTGGATTTGACCCGTCAAAATGCCCCGTTGTTGGTGAAGGCGATTTTCAGATTTGCAGCACTCGGCGACTGAGTAGCCGCTGTGTACATGTAGCATCCCCATTATGGATGGATACTACATGGAGAAGTCGTGATGCATAACTTCCGGGCTCGTTCAGGTTCGATCAACTCATCCGCCTCCGTGCTTCCGGTCGACCCAGTATCCCGTGCCGACCTCTCCTATGTTGGGGACCATCGAGCCATCCACGTATCTGCTTCCGTCTCCGAACAGGCGTCTGGGTGACCCTCACGGGGATGAGAATGTCCGACGGCCCCTGTATCGATGCCTGCACCCCCGCGTTTGTCCTCCCGGCGAGAAGGAGTACTTTGACCCGCACCCCCTGCGAGCGTTTCGCAATCTCGACGAAAAGGCTGTTGAAAGCAGCGGGCCACGAAAACCCATCCGTCGGCTCTACATTACCCCTCAGAGTCGAGAG
The DNA here is from genome assembly GCA_034774675.1 of Scedosporium minutisporum. Taxonomy (NCBI): domain Eukaryota; kingdom Fungi; phylum Ascomycota; class Sordariomycetes; order Microascales; family Microascaceae; genus Scedosporium; species Scedosporium minutisporum. The sequence goes on from SJVG01000863.1 coordinate 9,198, forward strand.
GTCGATCACCAAGTACACTTCACGTATGCCGACGAGCGAAGATCCCAGAAGCTGGAGCCAGTCATGCTCCGTTGATGCGCGATGAAACCGAGCGCACTGTAGAGACATGCCGCTTTCTGTCTGCGAACCTCTATCAAGCCTCAGCGCCTGGAGGATGAGATGCTGGAAGAGATCGACAGGCGAGACGTCACTCGAGGCTTCAGAACCGCTGTCCGGTCCGGACAGCGCCCACAGGACGGGGACGTTTTTGGATAGTAGTTGCTGGATGACGTTGACAGAGAAGTCTCGCATGGCGAAGCGCGCATTAAAGTTGCCCTTCAGGATAGCCACCTTCGATTCCTGGGCCGTCGACCAATCGACCAATCCGCGAGATTGCCAGAAGTTATTTGTCGTCTCTAATGACCTAGCTCGGGTGCGTCGCCTATGGAGTGACAGGTTAAACTGGTAGGCCCTGGTCGGGTCTCCGAGTTTGGCTCTTGAGATGAAATCCATTACTTGTGAGAATTGCAGGTCGGACAGTCGATGGTTTGTGTCCACGAGCTCACTAGAACGTAGCGCTTGATAGGACTGGAAGTTGGCCATCAGTTCTGTAAGCTTACTGTCGATTTCGCAGACCTTGACTTGGGCACCGGCAGAAGCGAGCTGGGAAATATGGCGTGAGGTATAGTCGATATCATCCAAAAGGTCCTTGTATCTCAACTCAATAGGTCGTGTGATGCTATGGAGGAGATGCCACAGTCTACCCTCTTCACACCACTCGTGAGCTCGGATGAAGAAACGTAGAAGGTTGGCATACAACTTTTCGACAGCTTCCCTCATCATTTCAGTGGGGTAGAGGACGGTGGCAAGCTCAACTTGGGGTAGCTTGTCCGCGATCTGCGAGAGTGCTTTGGATATGGCACAGATTGTGGCCTCATGGTTCTGCGCAGACTAGAAGAAGGTCAGACTCGAGAATCGTATACTATGCTAGGAAAAGAAAAGGGAAAAACAAAGCTTACAAGAAGGACGAGCTTCATCGCTCCCCAGCCAAGAGCGACGTATTCGGGGTGATGCTGCACCAGGACATCCATTATATTGCCATAGTGGTGGATCTTCGAGACAATTTTCATCACCCACTTCCGAGTTCGAGGGAACTTGCGTTCATCTGAGTACTTGGCGAAGACGTCATGGACTAGAACTAGGATGTCTTGGATCGTGGTGGCCTTCTCGGCCAGCTCGATCTTGTGAGGATCTTTGGTGAGATCACGGCCGAACCTCTCGACGGCGTCCTGGAATGCCTGCTGGGCTAACGGAGATACATAGTTGTTTGCTAGTCTGCCCGCGTCATCTTAGGCCACTCAATCCATTGCCAGTCGGGGTATCGATTCTTGTTTCGTTGGTTTCACTCACTTGCCCTGGTCAATATCGCCAGAATAAAAAGTACTCAGATAGGCAGTCCGAGATCGATCCATTCCGTTTCGATTAAAATCCGAAGATTGAGAGAGACCGGGGATGAACAACCAAGGCCCTTTTACAACGATCTCGGGTCCCAAGGGTTCCGAGTTATCTTCATAGGTGCGATCTTCGAGTTAAATCCTCTATCACTCGAACGACTACCGAACATTGATCGAGCAGCCTGATGACCAGGAATGTTTGACAGGCGGTCACTTCCACCCAGGCCCAGAGCTCATCCTGGCCAATGATTTCGCATGCATTGATGTTTCGTGCAGCGCGCCTCAATTCGCAGATTGGCGCGAAGATTGGCGCAAATCCTAGAGCCTGGTCTCTCTTCCCCGCCCCTTCGCAATCCAAGTGTGCTGAACTCCTTATTCCGTCGAGAATCGATAATGCCGACCGGCTTTTCAGTTAAATGGAAAGGGGTGATTCCCAGCGATTAATTGGGCTACGCGAATGGGTTATGGCAAGGTCAACCGAGACCGCCGTCCGAGACCGCCGTCCGAGACCGCCGTCCGAGACGAGCAGCTATCACATCAGAATCCTCTGATTTACATGAACCAAAGGTACTTTTCTGATGTTATAGAGACATTTTCTTCCCTAGACCGAGAATATTGGAGGGCAATGCTAACCCTGGGTCACAAGAATAGCTGGCCCCGGTTTGGGGATGAAAACAACGAGAGCAAGGTTAAAACAGGCGATAAAGGAGAAAAAGGAGAAGATATGGAAGCAAAAGACAAAAACGAAGGCGGCGGTAACTACAAATACCACTCCACGTCCAACATAGACGAAGGCCAAGTTACCTGTCCCGATAGAAGCTGCGGAAGGGACAGGACTGAGAACGGCGGTGACGAGCCTACCTTCAGAGAATATGACGGTGAAAAGGTCTTTAGCATTTCTGAGCTTGGAAAAGGTTTACTCTACAGAAACTTCAAAGGCACCGTAGGCTCCAGAGGAGAAGTCACGGAGAAAGGCGGTGTTGGGTCCATCTTAGAAGAATACAACTGCAAAGATGACAGCAGGCCACCTGGACTTAAACACTGGGAAGACTTCAAACCCATCACGATTTCCCGGGATCGCACCGAAGATAGCTCTTTTCGGAAGGATCTACTCATCGCAGCTTCTGGAGACAACAGAGACAATCTCCCCTCGGGCAGATATTACTATAGCAATCTCCTCCCGGGCAGACTAGACTATGACAGTCTCCTCCCGGGCAGGCGATCAATGACGACGACGGCAGAGCAGGATGAAATGGTTCCATCACGTAGCTCGGTGGCGCAACTCGCTGAGGTTCATCAATCTCCGCTAGCAGAATCGACCTCCCAGTCAAATGAAACGATGAGCCAAATTCTCGAATTAGAAAAACACATCCAGATCCTCCGCAAGAAACAAAGCGACCTGGGCTCTACGACGATCCAAATTTTGCACAAGATCGAACGGGACCAAAACACCTTCCTCATGCCGCCTTCATTTTCGCTGTTACCCGAAGGGGGCTTGAAGTTAATTGGAAACGAGCCTCTAGCCGACAAAACCCTATACCTTTCTCGACGACCCGATATCGCTTTCGTTGTCTACAAGTTCTATGACGAGGGCCATCAAAAGCAAGCCATGGAGCACGCCCAGGCTACGGGCGGACCGCTTCCCCAGCCAGTGGCTATTCGAGAAACTATCAGACTTCATTCAAAGAAGATGATAAATGCAGTAGAGAAGTTCCTCGGGGCCCAGCCAACCTTCAAAAAGGACTTCCCAAACTGGGATAGCGCTTCAGATATCGAGTCGCCTTTTATCTTTTGGTATCACTATCGATCGAGCGGGTATATCGACGTTATGTCTGATCCTCACAAAGGTCAGATGCGGCTTCTGGGTGGGTGGATCGACCAGAACTATGGACAAATCTATCAGGACGCTGAGAGGAAGTTTTCTCGCGGTCTCGTCTCCGCCTCGACTATGCCGTTTTTCGTCAGACCCGGTGAAGTCTTAGTCTCATACGACCCTAAAGGTATACAGGGATACATTGTTAAGTCTTGGGTCCGGAAAGATGACTCCCTCACGTCGCCTGGGGACAAGGATGGTGGAAACCAGAAAGAAACGTGGAACATTGAATGCTGGTCATACACATACAATGGCCGATTTTCTCGTGCGTTCTCAAATTTACACATTGAGCTCGAGAGCGGCGATGAACATCCGGATTTCGATATAGCCATGTTGCAAGTACTCCCACTGCGACTTGCGGCGGATGGGATACGCGCAAAGCTCGAACGCCGCGGTCGGATGATGTGGGCATGTCGGAATCGGAAGCTTGTTGCCTATGACGACAAGGCCAACCTCTATGGAGTGAGTTGAACGGAGTGATGCTGCTCCTGGCTATACACTACGCGCGAATGGTCGAGCTAATGTTTTCCCTAGCGTGGAGAAAGGTACATGGTTGACTTTACTACGTATGAGTCCCTGCATTCGAAGACTTCCCGACAAACGAACAGACGAGTTCTCACCGGCGAGGAAATTTCTGACCAAGTTATGGAATGCGACGAGCCTCCAAAAGCTCCAGAGTTGCTGGTGTTTCCAAACAAGCTCAAGGGGTACAACCTTCGGCAAAAGACATGGGGTAAGAGGAAACAAGAACGCAACTTACTGACTTAGAGACCGAGGACAGTCAACTAACGAACTGGGTAGATGACCTTGATGTCGACTTGATGCACAACGTTGCGTGGGACAAGACAGCATTCCAAAACCTCGTCATCGATGAGGAATCTAAGGACCTAGTCGAGGCTCTTGTCACTACCAAGCTTGAGACGGAACAGGGCACCGATCTTATCAAGGGAAAGGGTCAGGGACTGATCATCCTGCTCCACGGCGGGCCGGGAACAGGCAAGACATTTACCGCCGAAAGCGTAGCCGAATTTGCCGAAAAGCCTCTCTTTCGCGTGACATGCGGCGACATTGGTTCCAAACCAGAGGATGTCGAAAAATACCTCGAGTCGGTGCTGCACCTTGGCAAGATTTGGGACTGTGTGGTGTTGCTGGACGAGGCGGATGTATTCCTCGAGCAACGGACCCTAACGGACCTCGAGCGTAACGCGCTGGTATCGGTCTTTTTGCGCGTGCTAGAGTACTACGAGGGCATTCTGATCCTTACCTCGAACCGCGTGGGCACCTTTGACGAGGCCTTCAAGTCGCGTATCCTGATCTCGCTACACTACGAGCCTCTGACAAAGGATCAGCGACACAAGATCTGGAAGAATTTTTTCAACCGGCTCAAGACACTCGAGGGGAATGCACAGGCCCGCAAAGTCGTGGCACCCCTTGGGCCAGGGTCATCGCGAAAGCGAAAGCGCGAAGATGAGGAGTCCAAGGGAATAGACTTCGGAGAGATCGAGTGCTGCCTTGCAGAGCTGGCGGAAGAGGAGATGAATGGTCGGCAAATACGCAATGCTATTACGACAGCGCGCCAGGTGGCCAAGTTTAAGGGGGTGAAAATGTCGTCGGCACACTTGAAGCAGGTCATCAGGGTATCGGGGTACTTCGAGACGTATCTGAAGAAGGTACAGGATGGCTACACTGATGATCAGGTGGCACGGGGAGAAGGGATCCGATGAGACGTCGCTCACAGAATATATCCATATATATTTACCGATGGGATGGGGTTGCGGAGGGTTAATCTCTTTCTATTGATTTCTGGCAACTAAATAATGAGAAAAATCAACGTGGATCGTCTTCTAGGTGCACATTTTAAGCTCTTCGTGCTCAAGACCGGCCTGAGGGTTCAACTGAGAAGTGCTTGTCGTTGCCTCGACCGTCATCCTTCGGCTGTGATTATATAAGCAGGTCCTCGGATGAAAGTACCATGCCATTGTGGCACGTGAGGGAACGAACGAGCTGAACAAGAGGAGGAAGCGGCAACTTCCGTCTAAGATTCGTAGCTCAAGCTGAAATTACGTCGCGACAAGTGACACAGTGATACGCTCCCCGAATCTCGAATCTCGAATCTGGACAGCTAATCCCACCTGCGAGTGTGTCCTCAACCTATCCGTCACCCCCTTTCGCCATATTTCCATTCTGCAAAGCCCTTGAGATACATATAACCAACGCTACCCCAAAATCCAAAATGACGCGCGCGCAACAAACCGTCTCTATCGGCCTCCTGGTCACCTCCGTACGCTCTGTTCCCCCTTGTCCCCACGAATGCGCAACAGATTGACGACAGACATTGATCTCAGCTAACCAGTCTCCATAGCTCTACCTCGCCCTCTACTTCAACCTAATCCCCATCCCCGCCACAATCCAGACCGAAATTGTCCCCGTCGTACGTAACGTACCTCTTTACCCAAGAGAAAAGGGGGTGGATTTTCCATAAGCTAACTAGAACTTCACCAGCTCCCCTTCTGGATCCTCGTCTCCTTCGGCGCATACCTCCTCTTCAAACTCGGTTGGGGAGTCCTCACTTTTAACGACGTGCCTGAAGCTCATAAGGAGCTCATGTTCGAGATCGACGAGGCGAAGAAGGACCTGCGAACCCTGGGCGTCGACGTCGACTAAGTCGGCTTCCATATACCGAGGTTGAAATGAGCTTGGGTTTGGTGAGCAGGAGAGGAAGATTAATGTAATGTTACCTTCGGGGATTTTCGTGGTTTCGTGTACAACAGGTTTTTATAATATGGGTGGATGGGAATCTAGACGGAAGAAAACAAAACAAAGAAAGGAGAACACCTTCAACACCAAGTTTTCAGCTCCGCTGTCTATGGTTGCAGGATCCCAATCCAAACTCCGCCAATGCGTAATGATACAATTCCCCATGAACGCTCCTTTCCCAAGACGATTAACCCAGCCAAACCTATCCTGCCCCTCCAACAACCCCACCCTAGTCTTCGTAAATAGTTAGTGTGGTCGCATCCGACGTCTCCTCATCCCGCTCAATCGACTGCATTATACTCCCAACCCCTTCCCAAGACGCACCGTCCGCTTGTTCAGCCGTGGCAGCGACCTACGCCGCCACGATATCCCGAGCCTCGGGCGCATCAGCATCGTATCCCACCAGGGCGACCACCCTCCTCACGGCAGCCATGACGTCGCTCGTTCCCCTAACGTAGTCATCAAAGATCTGGGGTACCTTTGCCAGGACTCCGTTTCGATCTCCCCTGTGCCCTATATCGAGCAAGAAAAAGTTAGCATATTGCCCCCGTCGAGTGCAAGCAGAAGCCCAAAAAAAAACTTACATCGACCCGGCATCCCAACCGCAACAGAAACCTTACTCCTCGCATCCCCCGTCCAGTCAAACCCAATCCTCCACCCCACCCTAACC
>SJVG01000864.1:0-15914 GCA_034774675.1 Scedosporium minutisporum
CTTGATGAACTTTCATAGCCTTGGTATCCCTGGAGGGCGAAATAAACTGTGGTCCCCATGTCTCCCCATTCCGTGAAATGAAATCACCCGCAGCGATGAGAAATCTTTTATTCCCACTAACACCCTCTGCTTGGGCACGTCTCTATCCTTTCTCCACTCCCCCACCCTCCCCCCCACCCCCCCTTCCCCCCCCCGCACCTCCAAGAGAAAAAAATTAGAAAGAAAAAAGTCGAAGCAAGGGAGTCAATGAAGCCGCGCCCAAAGGTTCGCCGCCGAAACACTTCCAAGAACGTCCAACGGCAATGAGCACTCGCATTTCGACGCCATATGTCTGTGGATGGATTAACATACCGGTTTTCTACTCTCCGACATGGTTTCTACTAAATTCGGCAATCCCTCTCACGAACATGTCTGGACTGTCCATCTACGACCTTAACCAGGGCGCTCAATGACCCACCTGTCTTTTCTACTTCATACAGATAAATAAAAGTTGTTGTTTTGTACTTTGCCGTAACGAATCACGTGAAACACAATTTCAAAGAAAAGAAAATTTAAGAATACATATTACACCTGTAAGACGACTAGGTGACTCTGCTTCGTGAGATCCAACCCCAGTTGTGGAGGAAGAGGGCATGTTACTCAGGCAACTGCTGCCCGCAGGGGCAAGAGCTTTGTATACATTCTCCCTTGTGCAGTCCATCTCCATGCGCCTTCCTCTTCCCCCTCCTTCTCTATCGAACATCTCCATGTCCTTCCCCTCGCCCCGCCAAAGATGAGTCCATCGATGGTGACCAGCAGCAGGGATCGGCAGGAATCGGCAAGAATAACACGCTAGTCTACACAACTCAACAGTTCAGGTGAGGTTAAACGAGAGAAGGCCGTAGTGAACGAGAAAGCCCGAAAAAGGGCTGTCGATGCCCTCAAGAGGGGGGATGGGGAACTGAAGGCCTGCGTGATGGTTGTCGTCATCGCCACAAAAGTGAGGCATTTTGGAGGGCGTGCTCAAGTATTACTGGCGAAAATGGGATGATATGATACAGGACATTTTCTGCGAAGGAGATTCTTTGTAAGAAGATGGAGTCGATTCATCTATCCAGGACACATACACTGCCAAAGTTGATATGTAGAAGAGAAAGGAAAAAACAAATACATGCAGGAACTCAAGGAGAGCTCAGTGCTGCTAACTGGTTGGCCTCGAATGAAAAAATATAAATACATAAAAAAGTTTGAAAAGAAAAAGGGGGGAGGGAGACAGCTAAAGTCCAAAAACTCATCTGCCGCCAAAGTAGTCTAAGTCATTCAATGCCCAGCAACGTCTCGGGCATGGCGCCGAGCGTTCTTATTCCCAGAAACGCATGTGAGCCAGGTGATAAAGGTATCAAGAGTGAAGCTCTCAGGAAGGCTGGAGCCACTTCCGGAACACGCGCCAGTGGAAGGATTGGGAAGGGCAGAGGTGGTAGGATTGGTGGATGGCTCGGGTTCTTCGGGGGTGACGGTGGGAGAGGGAGAAGAAGAAGCAACGGCCGTGGTGGTAGGCGTCGGGGGGTTACCGCCGTTGTTACCCCCGCTGCTGCCGCCTGAGCCGGAAGAGTAGAGAGCAGGTCCGGGGATGGTGTAGCTGGTGATAGTGGTATACGGGTTGAACAGGATGCCAGGCTCGTTGGCCGTGTAGAGTTTGGTTCCGAGGACGCCCTCCGGATTGTCGGTGCCAGAACCAGTAATCTCGATGTTCATACACTGGGGATAGTTCTGCGCGCCATTGGCCGACTGAGCGCCGTGGAGAGCGATGATCTCATGGCGGAAGACGTACTGGCCAGGGGCCAAGGACGAGGGCACCGTAGTACTCCAGGTATTGTTGTTCTTAATCAAAGCAATAGCCGCCCACTCCTTCGTGGCGGCGTCGTACCCAGCCTCGTCGATCTTGACCCACTTGAGCGTGGACTTGTCGGCCTTGGTGCAGTCGCCACCGCAGTTGGCAACGTAGGTGAGGACGGGGCCAATGTGCGAGTCGGGCCAGTTCGTCCACTGGAACTCGACGATGCCGCCGGCGGAAACGGTAGCCGCGATGTTTCCCGGGGCAGAGTTCTTGTGGCAGTTGATGTCGGCCGAGGCGTACTGGTCGGGCGCGACGAAGCCGTTGTCGAGGTTTTCGGCGTACCAGCCGGCGGTATCGGGGACGGGCTGGTTGTTGACTTTGGCGTAGTAGTAGTTGAGGAGGAAGCCGCCGTTGTACTTGCCGTCGGTGACGAAACCGGTCACGGTTCCGTGGGCGATGGCAGCGGTGGCAAGAGAGCCGAGGAGGAGGATCTTGTGTCCGAGGGACATTGTTACTGAAGTAATGTGAAGGTAGAAAAATGAAAGAAAGCGATGAGAATCGAAACAGAAGCTAGTCGACCGGAAGCGACTGGAAGGGCAAGATACTTGATGAGGCGAATGGCTTGTAGCTGAAAAAAGAGTGTCCCAGCTTCACTCTGTGAAGACGACGATAACGATAGCGGAGGCTTGAGAATGAAAGTATGATAGCACAAGGCCTATGGAAGAAGGAGTGGCATCAACCCGGAGAAGAAAAGAAAGAATGCGGCTCAGCTTGGAGAGAAAGGGTGTAGAAGGACTAGGGAAATCCAGAGAGGGAGCATCCGGTTTTTATCTTCGCCCGCCCCTGACTCAGTCCTTTTTGACATGACGCCTCCGGCCGAGGCCGGGGAACTCTCCCCTTCGTTGGCTATGGACAACTGAGCTCGGGTTGGGCCTCGTTCAAACACCGATCGTTCGTAGTTGGTAAGTGGAGGAATTTTGGTGCCCTTCAACGAACGGGCTGTTCCCATTGGGTGGTCACCCAAGAAACAGGCCCTTAAAGACCCAGGGCGGCATTTGGAGTAAAAGCGAGCAAGGATCTAGAGGTCTTCGAACCACCCAGTGTTGACCCATCTGATGATCGAGAAACATAGAAACGCTAGCATGGTTTCCAAAATTGCCCGATGGGCCCGCCAAGCCTGCCAAAGGCCATGGATTGGGCCCCTTTTTAAAAAACCCCTTCAATCGAGTATGCATTCATTCATGCTGACCTCGTCAACGTGGGGACGCAAGGACAAGCCTAGTTATGCTAAGTTCACTGGCTGTCAATGGCCCACTGATGAAACAATCAATCAGGTAGCATTGGCCCCGCCATATCTTTTTTGTTTCAGGTCGCTACCAACCCTGGATTTAAGGTAGTATTAAGAACCCAGAACTATGAGATCGAAGAATATTTATCTATTACCTTTGGACATTGGACATATCGGGCGTCTCGCACAATGTCTAAGACATCTCTGGCTAGTTAAACTTCTAGGGCGCCTGCTCGTTTCAACAAGAAACCGAGCTGGCTAGGGGTTTTGCAACTATGCCTCGGTAGTTTGCGGAAGTGAGCGATAGGTTAGGAGCTAGGAATATTGTTGGAGCCTTTTTCTCTACTGGGGCATACTTGTAATATCAGCAGCAACTCAGCCCGCAACTGGGGACGAGGGCAAATAAGGAAGACGTCACGATTCCCCATCATTCCGTCCTTCCTGTCCCCAATGGCAGTGCCATAGTGTACTACTCCAACAATAGCAAGCACACGTGGGAATGCTTCGCAATGGAACAAGCCGGAAAGTCGGTGCTTCCATCCGAAGGTGGAGCTTAGGAGCCGGATACGAGCGATTCGCCTCGGCCGGGCGTCAGTGGATCTAGAATACGCGAGTGCAACGCTTCAGCATGCAACCCTGGCAAGGGGAGACCCCGCTTCTCTTTCGTCCGATCCTCAGGTAGATTAAAAATCGCCTTGCAACATCGCGGGGTTGTCAATAATCGTCTTGAGAGACACGCTAACCTTGACCCCACGTATGTTTCAGAACCATTGACATTGATAGCAGGGGGAAATCCATCCGAACACGAGTCTGGGATATCGGATGATTCGGGGGTCTGCGGGTCCGGTGCCATGTCCCGATTCTCTTTGGCTTCGTGATCTTTTTATGGAACCAAGATCTTGACCCAGGCCCAAGATTCGCAGCACATCCGGGGGGCTGGGATCGATGGAATTGGACATGAGTTCATCCAAGGAACGAGTAAGGGGCAAATTGAGGACAGGGACGTTGATATTCATTGCACGCCTCGACATGAGATTAATTCCATGGATCTTTACAATCATGGCATTACGGATGCGATCAGGAACCACTGTTGTTCACAAAAACTTGAATTGAGGTTGTCGGAGCGAGCTACCAACCCAGAAGATAAATACGACACGACTAAAGTATATACGAACAGAACGAAATGAACTATATAACGGCCAGGCTTTTGCAGGTATCTTAGCTTCCCACTGCACCATCTTGCCTAAGACCGGCTTGTGTTTCTAGACTAGATGCCGCCAGTGTCATGGGTGGAACCAATGGGACCATAGCGGATGTTGGACCAAATAACCTTGGCATTAGCATGGTTGGAGACGACATCGTCGGGATCGCGGCCTGTCTGGGGGCAGGGACCACGGAGAGTTCCGGGAACGCCTTCCTTCTCCGGTGGGTAGAGCGAATCAAGCCAGAGCATGCTAGCGTAGTGCTATACGAAGGGGAAGGGAGAGAAAAACCAGGGTTAGTCGCGAACATTCTTTTCATGGATCGAATTGCAGGAAGCAGATAATGTAGCGTTGAAGAACTTACATCGGCCCAGATGGAGAGGACAAGAACCATGGGCAAGCGAAGAGCCTCGTTGAGGGCGGGGGTACCTCCGACCTCCTTATGGCGGTCGTGGTCCTCGAAGAGCGGAGGATAGGCAGCGCAGTACTCTGGAGTGATGGTGTTGTCGAAGTGGTCGAGACCCTCGAGCTTGGGCCCGGGCACCTCGATTACCTTGCCATCCTGGATGAAGAGCATGCTGAGCTTGTCTGTCTCGTATCGGGAAATGACGCTATACGTCGGTTAGTTTTCGTTGTTAGCGGAGAATGAATGGAAGGCCTTTGCTGAGCGGGGTTTTGCAGATACGTACGTGAACTTCTTGGTGGTGTCGACGCCCGAGGCACCGGGGCCATAGAAATCGTGATTTCCGAGGCGGTAGGGGTTGTAATCACAGCCGTTGGCGTCGCATTTTCCGTTGAATCGTTCAGGGGAGTAGGTGCCTCCGCATTCGCTGTCACCGTTGCAGACGTGGTACGTATTTTCCTCGCAGGCGTGAGGGGTGAAGGCGTACGCATGAGCGTTGGACTCCCTGTGCGAAATCGAATGTTATTAGTTGTTACCGTGCCCAGCGAAATCTAGACGACGACTGATGTCTCTCTCTCCCCCTCTCTCTCGCAGGTTTCAAACCTACCAGACGTCAATCTCGGCACAGCAAGATCCCATGTTACCAAGCCCGGAGTTCTCGTCAGTGGCGGACTGGGTCCAACCCTCAATGTTCGCCTAAGGACATGCAATGCATTAGCTCAAACGGGACCCCTCTTAACTCAGGAAGTTAGTGGTGGAGAGAAAAGGAGAAGTCTCAACCTTTCCGTTGATAAATTTCAGATCGCGAGCACACTGGGCGTCGCAGTATCCCAGACCATACTTGGCACCAGCCTCGTTATCAGACTCATCACCAAGGCCACCATCAGGCTTCATAGGCACAAGGTATAACGCCGAGTTCATGCCACACTCAACAGCCGACAAGTCGACATCAAAGGCCAACTCATTATCCATGAGAGTGAACATCTGATACTTGGTATCACTCTCCATAAGATAGGTTCGAGCACCGATATTCTTGCCGTACTCATGCTCCGTAACAAAGGACAACGTCAAAGCATCGCCGCTAGTTGTGATGCCATATGTCCCAGAGTAGTCAGCGCCCTCGACAGCGCAGTTCTTGGCGCAGTCGGATGCGCTGGAGCAGAGGTCGGTCCACTGGTTGCCGTCGTAGCAGTTCTCGTACCCGCCGACCTCGTGCACCCAGCGCCAGTTGGCATCGATGACGATTTCACCATTCACGTTGGTGCACTGGCCCGGGGCGGTACAGCGCTGCCAAGTGATCTTTGGGTGGGACTCCGAGGTTTCGGTGCCGACTTGTTGAGCCCGGGCGAGGGCAAGCATGGAAAGAGCAGCGAGCGTCAGCATTGTGAGTGAGAGTAACTTGTCACTGAAAAAAGGAGAATAAGTGCGTTCTGTGAAGAAAGTAGAGTGACAATGCTCTTAGAGAAGGCGACTGTTGTCCTAGGCGGACTCCCCTCCCTTCCTATGGCGCGGTATGGCCATTTATGCTCCTGAGCTTTCGCTGTAAATCTTGGCATCTCTCCGCCGTCTCCATCTCGTTGACGGCTCTCTCGTATCTCGATCGTTTCACCCGGGAGGAGTCGATTGGCATTAATCAAGGATCAACGCATGCTAGGTCCATTGCCAAGCTGCCAAGGGAGGATCGTATATTGAGTTACGATGAGGAGGAGGAAGAAAAGTGAGATCAAGAATGGGAGAAAAGTCTGGGCAATACTTCATGTATATGCCTTCGGGATCGGTGTGATGGTGGGTATGATGAGAGGCCGGTTCAGGACTGGGTGGGCAATCATGTAGGCTGCAACTTCGGAGGGATCAGGGCCGAGAACGTGACGACAAAACTACATTAGGCCGTGTTCAGGGTTACAGAGCAATAAGCAAAGTGCCGATAATGTCAATAAAAAAGGTGGAATCTTCCCCGAACTTCCAGCTTATGCGGGATCATCGCGGAGGCGAAGGAAGAGCGGGGGCCGGGCGCATGTTTGCGGGGGGGATTGCATCGCCGACGACGCTTTTGCCTTTCAATATCGATTTTCGTTATGCTTCCTTTCCGCATTGTATTGTGACGCAGCGCGAGGAAGGCGATTGGGGAGGATGAGGAAATGACCAGATGCCAAGGCGCGGGGTCATTGTAATGGAGGGGATCGAGTATATTTTCGTGTCCATGAGAGGGTGAGTTGATGAAGATAGCTTCGGGCATGATAAAATTGAAGGAGGACTAGAGTGGCTGTGCAAAATCAGAAATTGGAGAATCACAATGATACATCGGTTGAGGTCTGGGCAATTCACAGACAGGCAAATTGTCAAGTCGTGAATCATGACGATCCGGCTGTGACTCGCGGAGTACTAGTCTCCACTATCACGGGGCGGGTACCGGGTTTCCCGCGATTGTCGTTGTGGTGCAGCACCTTGTCCCGTGCCCGTGTCGGCATCCGTTCCTCTCGTTCATCCCGCGTATTCTGTACGTGAAACTCTATATTTTCTAGGCTGCCAGTGAGATCGACCACACTGAGAAAAAAGAGACGAGGCAAAGGGAAAGGAGAAGAAGCCTTACATCCTCTTATCAAGACTCTAGTTGGGGAGATATCTACCTCGGCGGCCTGTGGTAAGATTATGGTGTCCCACCCTCCATGACGATGGAAGCTACATAAACCGCCGGTATCCTGCATATTACCCCTGATTTATCGTCTAGACCTGAGGAAACCCTCTGTATTTGCAACAGTCCGGATAAACGCACAACGAACGTCTTAATACATAGTTTTAAGCACACCCAAAACCTGCTCATGGCCAGGGGCATGTCTATTTAAGCTTCTTGGCAACCTGTTTTTCTTGTCCAGTTAATCTAAGATTCCGATACCAACCAATAGAACACGCGCCGGGAAGTGTCCGGCGTCGAAAGCCATGGAATCTCCGCATTTTTATGTCGTTGCGCCCGGAGAATGAAAATGAAGACAGGGCTCGAGTTTGCAGGCCGCAAGCGTCAGTCCACTCATTCTTGATGGGCCGGCGCCTCTTCTCCTCGGATTCAATTTTGTTTGGTAGAACGACACAGTCGTGTATATTCACTGTCTTTTTGGTATCGGATCCCGCATGACTCTGTTTCCAGAGCATTTATGAACGTCATAACGGCTGCATGGACCACGCGTAACACCCTCTCACATTCAGGCACCGTGCCAGATCGTCCTGGAGAGTCAATGGGTTTGTGGATGTGTAGATGTGGCACTTAATCTATCTACTTCGAGTGTCTTTCTTTTATCGAACCAGATGATGGAGGGATAGATGACGCTCGTCTGGATGGAACCACGAGTCCCGTGGGATGTTTTCTTTCTTGGCCAGTCGTCGTAAACGGTATGTCTTCATTCGTAAATGAATGATTTTTGGTGCAATATATTGGGCAATATTCTTGTTTGTAAACCATCACACTACGACCTTGCGAGTAGGCCACCAGATTTGTTCAGATAATACACATGCGTCGGAGAAGAGTCTTGCCAACACCCCCGCACAAAAGCCAAGACTGAAGCCACGAGGTAAGACCACGGGCAACACGTCACCCATTCCTTCCATGCTGGGTCCAAGTGGTCATGTCGCTTATGCGGGTTCTGGCCCACTGTTGTCACAACAAGGTGCAGGAGGCAGCCCCAGCATCCATTCCTGCTCATGGACCGTGGTGTGTTAAGCTTCGTAAGAGTGATCCAGAACCGGGGTGTCGGGCCCACGACATGTCCGATTACTTTCATCATCTAATAAAGTCTGGGAAAGATCTTCATAATGGAGTACCCTTGAAAGCCTGCCACGTTAATCTTTCATAGTGGTATAGAGCTGAGAGACTAGGTTGTACAGCGAAGCTCCATGCTCGAGAGTATAACAGCGACTGATCAAGATGAGGGCGCCATGGCCCATCTTAGACTTCGTCCGTCCATCTCCGAGAGGATCACAAACACAGAGAGTAGCAAGGTATGGTAATAGTGGGCGTCATCAAAGAGCGACTTCGGCGAGCCTAAAACGACGAATTCCTGGCCGACGCAGCTGAAGTCCAGGGTTAAACAGGATCAACTAGTGAATATTGTCCTTGATGAGAAAACATTAGCAAACCGTGGGGTGCCACATAGTCGCGCCAGTTTGTGTGATATCGAAAATGCAATGTAACTCTGTGCAAGGGCACAGAGTGACGGATCAAGTCGATGATCGTCTCTTTGTGCGTTGATTTGGCGTCACATTTGGAGCATCCTCCTCCGTCTGACCCGTATTCTGACGAGTATGTCTGTCCGTCACTTGTTCACAAGGGAGCGAGGATGGGCCCTACATTGGGTGAGATGGCGACCTACTTGTACCGAGTTGAAAAGCGTTGCCAAAACAGCCCTATCGAAGACGGGTTCTCCCTTCGAGTCAGCGCGTTGTCACTTGTACAACCTTGCCTCGGGATGACCCTAGTCTCGTTTGGGTCAAACCCCAAGGACCGCCTCGAAGTATCTGAGGCAGCAACGTGAGTTCGTGCTCTAACTTGGCGCTTTAGTTTCATGGTACCGCTCTGACCCAGGTAAATTCGGAAAACGAGCCCAATTGCTTGAACTCTTGCTTGGCAACTTGGCAAGGACGTCGCATGACTTGTGACTTATAGGAAGGACATGGGAAGTTCGGATTGAAACCGCGCCGCAGATTTCCATTGAAGGGAACACAGAGCATAGCATTAAGCTATTCTCACTCCTAGACTTTAGGATAGCTCGGGAAGAGCAATGCACGACTGGGCCGAGCAATCTCCGACATCGGGGCCTTGCAGCCACAAAGACGAGAGCTCGACCACGCCAAGCAGTGCGCCAATACAGGGGTCGTCTGCACTCGAGCACCCTCTCAATTGGTGTGGTCACGGGCGACCACGACCCTTACCATCGCCAGCAGTCTAGTGATGCAAGGATCCCAAAATACGAAGTCCGTGAGAACTTGGAGCAAGGTCCGCACATGTTTACAAAATAACTCGCAGCATTAGTCGAGAGGTACGGATTCTAAACCCTGCCAGAAATCGCGTCGATGCCTCGGGCGATCCCACGTCCCCGGTGTGTGTGTGTTCCCTCTTTATCAGATGATCAGATAAGATCCCTTCTCGTTTGTCTATTGGCCCGTCTCTCGGGAGGCAGCCTTGAATGGGAATGTACTCGATGGGCTCGATGGGAACCTGAAAAGCCACTTACAAATTTTAGGAAGCTGTAATAAGAAGTTCAATAATGTGGTGATTCCCTGTATGTGGCCCCACGTGCGAGGAAACCAGTCTCCTTGGGGTTTTCTTGTTTTCCCTCTCCACATTTCTCTCCCTGCCTTGCACACATCGAAGCAGATCTCTACCCCAGGCCTTGGATAACAGTGTCCGAGATTATTATGAGGCAAGGCGTACATTGCTATTTTGCAAGGGATGGGGTTTCGGACACGTCTTCGTAGTTTTTCTAGACAGACCGAGTACGAGATCCTGGGTTCTAGCTAGATCTGGATCCGTTCGGACTTTATCAATCGACGACCCTATCCCGCTGTAGTGCTTAGTCGAGACAGGTGGAGTAGACTTCTCTGCACTTGTGCGGAGTTGAAGATTAGTTACCCTGTAATGTACGTCATCAGTTGAATCCTACTGCGACAGAGCATGGCCCCAAGAACGCTGCAGGCTGCCTCAAAACCGCACCTCATGTGCTAGGACAGCGTCGAGACAGCATACCGACTCAATCACTCCAGTGCTCTCAGGGTTTCCAACTTCGAAAACCCCTCTCTTCTCCGAAGCAATCAGCTTCCTCGAATCTCATCGACTGAGCTTTCGTTCCTATACAACCCTCACCATGCACGCCTCGGACGACCTCAAAGCATCCACTTGCATCTTGACTGGCAACACGCCTCTCGATACCAGGGTCTCGAGTGGAGCAACGACTGCGGCTCTGCAGCTCAGAACTATGGATGGCGGGGTTACTTTGCAGGATAGCTCGCATGATGCTTGAAGAATTTTTCGGTAGACGATGGACGAAAAAGACGCACCGAACCGTCGACCTCAAGGCGGGGTTGGCTAAGGATGATCGAGGAGCTGCCTTTCTCGTTGAATGATGGCGGCGGTCGTGGGGGAATGTAGAGGCGTGATGCTTCGGTCCCTCAGGCCAAGGATTTGAAGAGCTGCTTTTCAGGTATAAAAGGGACATTGTCTTCCCGTCGATCTCTCGAGAAGATATGTCCAGACGCCTCTCACCATCACCATCACTGATACACTTCATCTCCTCTCTTGCCCAGTCCTGCAGCGACAAAGCCCAAACCATCAGACAAAATGAAGTTCTCTACTGCTCTTTTTGGTCTTGCCACCATCCTCGGCCTCAGCCAGGCCCAGATCCCTGACGAAAACCACGATGGCCTTCCCGACGGCGACATCCCCGATTGCGCTGTAAGACTTCCAACCGACCTTCCCCTTCCCTCTCATGCCTTACATCTTGCCCAGCGTATATACTAATCTCAAACGGCGCCAGATGTCTTGCTTCACCAACATTTACCTCACCAACTTGCCCGCGTTCATGGCTTGCCAAGAGGCGAATTTGTTCCTTTGCTTCTGCAAGAGCACGACCTTTGTGACGCTCTACAAGCAGTGCGTCTGCCGAAACTGCCCTGCCGAAGATAAGCAGGATGCTCTCCAGTTTGGTCTGGATACTTGCACTCGTAAGTGGCAACGGAAATATATCTACAAGTTCCTCACGTTCCCGGAGGAGAGCTGACATTGGCATTCTACCTAGTCAACAACGCTACTATCGGCTGGATGGGCAACACTTGCTAAACTGATATTGGGTTTTGAGACCGTCATATCGGACATCTTACTGAACTTCGATGTCAAGCTTACGAGGCTACTCAGCAAGGCGGGGGGATCGAGGGAAGCCTGTGTCAATTAAGCCCCGATTTCAGTATTAAGCGATGAAGAGAAAAGAAAATGGTTCACGCAGATTCCTTGACGTGGGGCGGTTGAACTTTTTATTCTTTGATCAATCTTGTGATTCTTGCGCGGGGTGGAAACGTGGGAGTAGTTTTGAATGTCGTGTCCGAGTTGTAATACCGAGGTCTTCCGTCATAGGCGGTAGACAACAACACGTCGAAAACAAGTTGGGTAATGATCTTCGCCTGTGGTCGTATCGTGGGTGGGTGCAGAACGCATGCAGCTGGTTCCCCGTGGAGCAGGCCTTTTCCACATCCAAGAATGCTCCAACAAGAGGTTACATGCGGAATATCAAGTAAAATGCTGAGGGCCAGAGCGGAAAATCGGTTCTCTACCCAGTCCGTCGTACGAAGTACCTCGGTACTCCATGAATGTCCGCTGCCATCAAACCAAGCCGATGATGGGAATGCTCCAATACAACTGGGCATACTACAACATAAACAAACATTTGATCCTACACTATGAGTATAATAGGGTCAAACACTAAATCTTGCTTAACATTCATATAAGAAGCAGATAGCTCCTTGACGGAACGGACCGCCGGGTACTCGCATTGCCAACAGCAGGTCCGTACGTTCGTTAATTAGCCAAGACTCGTTAGATCCCCTTTGGCTAACACTCGGCAAGAAGAAGCAGGGAAACAACGTGGTGTCTCAGCACTTGTGTCTAGTTTTCTACTACTTCGCACAAGCATTTTTATGCTTCGTAGCCGCCCGTCGTGAGCACATCTGTGCGAGTGATTTGTTATCCCACTCCGGAAAGGCTACTGCCGAACCCGCAACATGGTGTGGCTCGTATCCGAATCCCCCTCAGGTCGAGGAGATGTTGGTGGCGTAGAATCCCAACCAGTACCTTGACAAGTCCAGGAACCCTAGGAAGTGCTGCTTCCGATTGCGGCACGGGGGGCCTCCGATTTGGGCCTAGTCCAGGGATGGGATGGGGCAGATGGAAGAGAGCGTGGGGGGATCCAGCAATGATTCGATCCTACCCTCCCACTTTTATCAGATGATCTAGCTGATTGATTAGATTGATAAAACTGTGACCCGACCCGACCCGTCCTCTTGTCGCGAGGACGAGATGGGCCTAAGGATGGGTCCAACTATCGATTCTTTAAAATTACCACTAGCGCCACAGTCCGGTTTCCATCTGTTGGTCGATTTCCGAGGGCATTCCAACTTTGCTCCTTTACCTTGTACTTTCTATTTTTCGTCAGGAATTCAAGACGCTAGGCTGGGGGACGAAGTTGGCCCTGAATCAGACATCACCCTCCATGCCAAACTAGTACTAGTCTCTCACTTTTTTTTTTTCTTCCAAGGGTTGGGTTGTATCCATCTCCAAGAGGGCCCTCGTGCACAGGCTCAAGGATCCCAGCCCAACCCTGGTCGGTGGAGGGAAGCACAAATTGTCACACTATTGGGAGTGGAAATTACCCATCCCACTCAGGCGCAGGCGGCGCGATCCATGAGGTAACGGACGTTCATAATACAGAAATATATCAACTGGTTTGCCCACCCTCGTGAAGTCTTTCGAATCTGTCTCGCCGGCTCTCCATCTGTTTTCAACGTGCTCCATCACGACCTGTCACTCGTTACACTGTCACTCGTTAACTCTTATGCCTGCCGCCTGATCCGATCTGTACGATAGATATCCTCTTAATCCAAACCCATCGCTTCGCCACAGCTTCAGCATCAACACTTAAGCCCGCTACCGCATTAGCGCAAAGCACAATGAAGAACACAACCGCCTCCATCGCACTAGCCGTGACCGGCCTCCTCGGGCTTGCCTCTGCCCAAGGACTTGGATACATCCCCGAGTGTGCCGTAAGCATCCCCCCACGCCCCGTCACTATTAGTTGACACATCAACTGTTCGTACTGAGAATTCACACCGGGTCCGCCCGCCCCCCGTGCTAGTATCCCGTTTTGATGGGCACTATTGAGCAATACATCCCCTCGTGCACCGAGGCCAACGACTTGATCTGCTTCTGCAAGGACCCCGTCACGCAGTGGTACTGGATCCAGAACTCCAGCACTGGCTGCCCCAACGAGACCGATGCCGAGGCTGCCATCGCCTTTGGTACCCAAATCTGTGTTGGTTAGTTTTTTAATGCGCACCGGCCCAGCCCAATATTGGGCCGCAATCGTAGCTGACAGCCTGATACCTTACAGAGCTTGGAAATCCCATCAACTTCCCCGTTCCTGATCCCGTAAGTTGGCTAGCCTTCCCACCAGAATCTTACACCCATATTATTGATCAAACCCTGGACTGACGCTGACTCCCTCAGAACGCCACCCCGTCGTCTTCTAGCGCCCCAAGTACCACTGAGCAGCCGCCCAGCTCTTCCGAGCCACCAGTCTCTACATCCGGCCCCGATACTACGGAGCCCCCAGTTAGCTCCGCCGAGCCCTCAACCTCCGCCGAGCCCTCTAGCTCCGTTGAGCCGTCTGGCTCCTCCGGCCCCTCCAGCAGCGATGTCGAACCATCGAGCTCCGTCGTCGAACCCTCCGGCTCAACTAGCGCCGAGCCCACCACCATCATCACCTCGACTCGCCCCCCGAATCCCAGCAGCACCCCTTGCACCAAAACCAAGACAGCTACCCAGGGACCCGGTCACAATGATGACGATGACGCGGACTGCACCTGCGAGGACGGTGAGGATTCCGAGCCCTCGGGGACGGACGGCAACTCTGGCCCCACTGGCTCAGGTAACACACCTGGCAAGCCCTCGACTCCCGTTACAGTCAATATGGTAAGAGGCCCTCGGACCTTGAACTCGTGAATATGACCCGAAATCGAACATTGTTGATTCTAACTTGGGAAATAGGCGATGAGCAACTCTCCTAGCGCTCTCTTCATTGCTGGCATCATCGCTGCCGCCGCCGGATTGTTGTAACTTGACACTGAACCATGTAGCCGAGACTTTGAACGAGCGGCTTGGCGTTGGATGTAATGTTTGGGAATGGGATGTGATGTATCGCCATGTGCATCCTTTGGAATAATGTTCACTTTCTCTTCTCTATCGATATTAATACAAGGATGTTGGAGTTTTGCCGTTTACAGATCAACATGCCTCGACCTACCTCGACGATTCTGGGCGGAGTCCTCCAACGGTTCCCTGGATGTCTCCCTGCCCAAGACTATGCGGCTGTTATTATCGGCGGGGAATAAGGAATGCACCGTTCAATCTGGCTCTTCCCCATCATTGCTAGTTTTCTCGGTTGCAATTTAAAATATATCGCGGATGAATCTTCCCGGCTGAATTCTCTCCCAGTGATGTGTGATGGCCAGACCAGAGTAAACCAGTCCCGTGAGCCAATTCAACATTTGCTTCTTCACTGTTACGCTACAACTGTGAAAGTTTGTCGTTCCCCCAACTTCAAGTCTCCCTCACGAAGATGGTAGGAGTATTGGGCCCTGTAGCTCTCACGGTGTTGCTCCGCGGAGCCCTCGCCCAACAACCTCTCCGGTACATGCCCTTCGGCGACTCAATCACAGATTACGGATGCTGGCGCCCGTGGCTCGCCGAGAAACTCAAGGAGGACGGCTACACGCTTGACTTCGTCGGTAGCCGTCAGGCTCAAGCGACTTGCGATGGCCTAGATTACGATCGGGACCACGAGGGCCATCCCGGCTTCCAAGCCGTGGATATCGTCAAGGACAAGCAGTTGGTGGGGTGGTTGAAGGACAATCCTGCGGATATTATCACTATGCATTTGGGGACCGTGGATATTGTTCGATCGGGGACAAAGGCAGATGTGATTCTGGAAGCATACAGCGTGCTTGTGGACCAGATGCGGGACAGCAATCCAGAGATGAGGGTAATCGTAAGTAATCTTCCCCTTTTCTTCTTCTTCTCCATCCTTCCCGTCACGAAACAAATCAATCTGACTCGGACAGGTCGCTCAAATCATCCCCTACCCAGCGAATGACAGGCTTGTCCAAGAACTGAATGCCGCAATCCCAGCGTGGGCTGCGTCCAAAAACTCTACTGAATCTCCGATCTGGGTCGTCAATCAATACACCGACTTCAGTGGTACGACGGACCTCTACGATGGCCTACATCCGAGCGAATCTGGGGATGTGAGGATAAGTGAAAAGTTCCATCCTGTCATGGTTCAGGCTATTGAAAGTATTAGAGGGAGCGGGCATGCAGCTGAGGAGTAGTATTTAAAGTTATAACTCCCCGAACGGACGTGGACAAACACCAGATGTTCCTGCCTCCCTCAAAAC
>SJVG01000865.1:0-15875 GCA_034774675.1 Scedosporium minutisporum
GGGATGAGGGGCCTGGGGGAAACAGCGTGGGAGGGGTGTCTGCACGAGAGTGACGGAGGTACTTCATACTACAAAGTAGACAGGACGGAGTAGCGTAGTATCACGCCCATGGTGAGGGAAGCGGAAGGGGAAGGAGGCGGAAACTGAGAGCGATTGGGGAAGGAACGGAGGCATCAGTCAATCCATGTCTGAAGTATGAGAGGTAAATAATTATTTCCAGGTACGAAGTAAATAGTCCTTGGAGAGCAGCCAAACTCGACGGTCGAGGAGACACGAACTTGAAGCGAAGAGAACATGAAGACAAAGGGCTGTACCGCACCAGACAGCGCAGAGGAA
Source organism: Scedosporium minutisporum (assembly GCA_034774675.1). Classification (NCBI taxonomy): domain Eukaryota; kingdom Fungi; phylum Ascomycota; class Sordariomycetes; order Microascales; family Microascaceae; genus Scedosporium; species Scedosporium minutisporum. The sequence goes on from SJVG01000865.1 coordinate 337, forward strand.
TAACAAACTTCTTGGAATTGATGCTCTTGAAATATTGGATATATAATATTATTAACAGCCAAGTACCCAGAGCGGCGTGGAAGTCGATCTCTACTTTACGAGACGAGTATGTATCAATGTATTGATGTACCAACCACCAGGGGTCTGTGTCTGATGTTTAGAAGGTCTCTTGACCCGTTTGGCTGGTTTGCGCTCCCGCTTGGTGATGAGCACAGCCAGGTGCTCTTCTGATCTATTCCCGTCAAGCTCCCATCGAGAGGCGATCTGGACGGGTCGCGAATTAAGATCCATTCGTTGCATCGGGAGTCTTACTCGAGACTCCATCCCAGCTTGAGGGTTTTAGCTTCGAGGCTGTCTACTCCAAGTCCCAGCACCTCTGTGCCTGGCGCTGTGCTTCAGACAGGATGAGCCTTTTCCAGTGATTCCACTTGACCATGCAGGATCGATGAGTACTCGCGACGATTGGGTTACAAGCGCTGAGCACTTCCCAGTATTATCATCAACTCTCAATCAATCCTGTCACGTCACTGGATTCACATTCCAGATGTTTTGATCAAGATCGGTCGCGTATTGTAGCAGATCTCGGGCATTATGAGACATGTAGGGCCTTTACCTCGTATGTATGTGACTGCTAGCATCTCGTCTCTGGTATCAGTTTGAGCATCGCCTCTTACGGCGCTGGTCTTTCAATTTATGTGTCAGTCTCCAAGTAAGTGACCCTTAAATTATCATTCATGGCGTGTTTTAGATGCTACAAGTGGCTCGGGCGTGTTCTGAGTAGGATTTAGCTGCCACAAGTATACGCTCCAGGTGGACACACACTTAACGACTCTACTTCATACAAAGCATGTACTGCTGCAAATCCCGCTTCCTGACCTGGCGGCCCATCCCTGGTTCTTCAACCCGCAACTCTCGTTTGGCCAGCCTTGCTCATGACAACTTAAAGGTCGAAAATATAACCGTGCACGCGGCCGTTACATGTAGAGCAAAACGCACAGCCAGTATCTTCAAGTAACAAAACAAACTACGCTACTAAGGTAGAAGTTATGATGACAGCCTAGCTTTTGCGAAGGAGACAGGAGCTACAAAATAAAGATAACCGATCTAAAATAGACACGGTCAATAAAGCGACCAGCCTAATGGTTTCCGCAATGCTGGTTGGGCCTCGTGTTCTCTCGCCTCATACGGATAATAAAAGGGCGGTACGATACTGACGTTGATTCCAGCACTTTCCTGGATACACCTGACCCGTCTCCACCTCCAAAGCATGTATGAAGTATGAACGAGGTTCTTGAGGCAGTCACTGCATGGTAACACGTCGTCGCTCGGAGGTGGGGGGATGCACCTCCGCTTTGTTGGTTCGTTTCAACCTCGTCGGTTTCCAACAGACCAAAGGCACGCTATGCCACACTAGCCCAGGGGGCCTAGGGACTGCCAGCTAGCGTAGTGTCATGGTGCCGGAGACCTGTCAACCTTAACAGGCAAACAGTGATCCAGCCCCTTGTCATTTTACCCCTTCATTGTTTTGTCATGGCTTCAGGACAATTGGAGAGTTACTGACGAGGCGACAACTTAATACTTCGTCGGTAGATTTGTCGATTCGTCACCATGCCGAACCCGAGTGAGCCTCGGGAGGTATTTGATTGCTGCAGACCGCAATCTTCACCCCAAGTTGATGCTCGGGACCGGAATTGTTTTGGGCGATCAATGAGCCCAGGAAATCTCTGCCGGACGGTGCTGCAAGCCTGCAACCATCCTGCAACCATCAAAGTTCATGGGTGGTTCGAGGAGCAACAGAGGGCCTGTACGCTCTTGCCCCTCCGATCCCACCCCACAAATTCTCAAAACCGGCAACCCAGGTTGAGACGGAAGATCTCAGCAGGGCACTACAAAGTGGTGATAAAGATCAGGACCCAAACTCTTGACGGGCTAGAATGTTTGAACAAACACCCAGGTCGATCCTTGGACAATACTCACGTTCTGAAGATGTTGAGTATCATCCACGATCAGACACCGGAACTCGAGTTGTCCCGCGTCGCGAAAGTCTGAAATTTTATTTATACAAATATTGGTGCCTGTTTCATTGGAAGGCTTGTCTGTTATATCCATGCCTCCGGTGATGTGTCCCGAAATTAGAACCCACGATATATTGCTGCCTCACCTGAATTGCCAAATTTCCACTTCCGCAAGAAAGAAGAAAGTTATATGAGATTCAATATATCCGATGAGAAGAGACACGGGACTAATCGTACCTCGTAACAATCGCGAGGCATCAAGGGATCACGACTCACCGAAAGAGGAACCGGATGATTCAATCCTCCTCTCATGCCGTGTGCTGTGGCCATCTCGATGCTGCATTGTCCCATCTCGCTTCTAAGAATAGGCGGAGGAGGTGCCAATATAATCAATATCTGGCAAATGCCTACGAAGGAGGATGTTGGTGGTTGGTGTCGGGACGCGCTTTGTACCTGCAACCAGAGATGCAATATACCGGTTGATGAAGAGAACAATATACTTCAGAATACCTTACACAAATGCTCGTTTATTTCATGCTGCTATTCTTTTTCATGTCTAATAAAGCAGTGTAATTGGCTCCGAACCGAACCTGCTCCGCTATAATTACCCTCTCATCCGTCTCAATTACCACTCGTAGTGCAAACATTCGATAGTCGAGATGTAAGGGATTGATCTAGTATCAATCGTCATCGTCGTATTCCTAGCTTTTGAGATGGCACAAAGGATTCGATCAATTGAAACCCAGAAGACTGGAGTACAAGCGGTGTACATGGCACGCTGAGTTTTTGACTGGACGCCGCTCAGGTGGCAGCCCTTTCTTTGGTCAACCTGAAACCAACCCAGCCTTGGAAAAGCCCAGTCGTGTTCCTTTTCCTTCTCCCACGCCCCCCTTATCCGTTTTTTCTGCCTTCCGTCCACTCCCCTTGGCCCATGCTCTGCCCGCTCTTTACCTCCAACGAAGTACTGCAAGTACTTCGTATGAAGTCGTGGAGATGTTAAGCTAGCCAATAGATTTCGAGAGATGCACGGCTTGCCAGCAACGCACCTCCTTTTACCGTCCCAAAACCTCGTATCCCTTTCAATTTTGCAGTATTATTCATCGAACTATTGCAGTGTACTTCGGTACTGATGCAGAACTCACGATATGGACGTAGGCTACCGCGCCGGCCTATTGGTAAGAGGGCCTAGTTTGCCGCCTGTCTAACCCCAACCAGCAGGAAAGAGGGATGTCGCACCAAAGGTGGGTTTGCTATCGGACCAAGGCGTGAAAGAGAAGGTGTAGTGGATGGTGATGGTTTTCCAACATCGGAGCCTCGAACTCTTGGTGTGACAAATAGCGTCATCTATCGAGTCATGGACTCCTTCGTAGTGAGTGCGCTAGACAGCAAGCTGCGAAGGAAGCTTCACTAGTCTGTCCCTGCATAATCTCGAGCAAGCCAACCGTTGATGCAAGAATATAGCAAAACAGAGAGCCACTTCGAAAGGAGGCTGAAAACTTGCTGCAGAGACCCTGATATCTTTCAACGATGCGAGTTCTAAACCACGAGCAGTGATTGGGGGCCACGCTGACTCGACTACCGCAATGTAACCCAATTAAGGAAAGGAAAAAGAAATTTGAGTCTATCGATCTCTCATGCATCTTGCCCATCGCATTATCTTTCATCTCATGATGCTACACTCTAAGATGGCTGAAGCGTGGTGCAGAAGGGTCCTAGCAAAAATGGCCAGTTACGCAAGAAAACTCGGCAGTGGTATCGGACTCTCAGAGCGATCTTTCTCTGAGCACCGGATTATTAAGGCGGAAGGCGTTAGAACTAAGGCCCAGGAAAGGCTTCTCAATCCGCGGCATGGGTTGAACTGTTCTGAGACCTGCCTACCCTGGCAAGTTGGCCGGGTCTTCGGAGTCTCAAACACCAGACCGACTTCGAGGCAGACTACGTCTTGTGTAGTTAGGAAAAGTACTCACATTTTGCGGGGACACGTGCTCAGGAGAGCAAATATCGATCAATTGATATATTTTTCAAGACGATGGCCCGATCATGAGCAAGTCATGGACCCCGAGGACAGGGGAGCTGAAGCTCAAATCCGGGGTGATCCAAGCTTCGCCCGTCCTTACTTTCAATATTGGAACTTCTGCCTTTGTCACATGTGGAATTCAAATACTTTGAGCCCAGCAGCCGACCCGCCGAACTCTGTTTATTGTCCTAGCGGTGAGCGATGTTCTCTCTGCCCTTGGGATACGCCGTTACATTCGAACAAGGTAATGCTCTTTGCTGTTACATTGGAGGACGTCGAGACGCAAGTCACAGCCATTGCGAAAAGAAAAACTCGTCCCTGGATTTCCAGCAAAAAAGCAAAAGCGAGTCAAAGCCTCATGGGGAAACCCTGCGAAACGCTAGCACAAAACAGGACACGGCGAGAAAAAGGGAGGCACACCAAGGTATCAATCGAGGGTGTTTGAGACCCTTGGACTGGCCCAATCACAAGCGACAGGAGCGAGGTTGACATGAAACATGGTGGGCGGCCAAGACCCAATCCACCCGGAAAGGAGCAGCATTATTACCAGACTCCTCAAGCGCAAGTCATTAACAAGGCAATCGAACAACCTGATATCCTCTGGCCTGGAGAGGGAAGAAAGGAATGTATGTCGTTGCTTCGCTTTGACCAAACTTATTGTCAAGGATGATGCTCTGCTGTCAGGCTATCCCGTCTTGATCTGTCAGAGCCGTCGCTTGTATCTCGTCCTTCGAACATCCGTGATTTGCATGCGACTGTACTTCGTAGCTCTCACATTGAAGAAACTTACCAGGTCAAGGAATCGTCCGGATTCGGCGACACTTGTCGTTACAATATCAGGCATCCGTTTCCTCTCCGAAGACGGAATCAAACACATCATTGATCCCTTCTCTCCTTCGTATTTTGGATCTTGCCATTCGGCGAAATATCTTTCCGAACCCTCTAAACAAAGAATCCTCCGAGGCAAAAGGTGAGAAAATGCTACCGCATGTGCCGCCAGGCGACCGAGAGCTCATCCGACTTGCCAATTCCACCCTCCTCGGTGCTTTCTCTGGCGCCATCTCTACACACCATCTTCTTTTTTTCTGCAGGTTACGGCCCAATACGCTTCTATTGATTTTCTAATTTGGACGACATTCGGGTGGAAACAGCGTTTAATTGGGACATTCTCAGTTCTCATGCAGTGCCTCAGTGGTCGGTAATTGTGGTTGCATGTGGCCAGCTTGGACTGGTTCTGGAGAAGGTTTCTCAGGTAGTAGTTGATGATATTTCAGCTGGATGCCGCTTGATCAATCTTGAGATGGAGGGGTAGCGGGTGTATTTTATAGTGGGCAAGAATTTGCAGCTGGTGACACTTGCGCAACCCGTCAAGCTAAATGAAAATTCTCGCTTTTTTGCAAGCAGACCTCACTGACATCTATGGATAAGACTGAACTTGATTCTAGCTCTCCCAAAAATACCGAGAAGCCTTCAAACTGAAAATAAAATACGAAGTATCTGGACGACTCATCTGGTTTCAAGACTTTTCTACTCATTTCAACCAAACACCTTCCCACAACGAGGTTCAACCGCGCGATCCGATAACTTAATTTGAAATATATTCTCATCCTCATCATTGTCTCCGTCACCATGCCGAGTTCGCAGGCGAACACTCACGACCGTGAGGATGCTACTATGGCGGATGTACCCCCCAGCGCCCAGGTAGACGACCAGGAGATGAATGAGGAGACTGAGGAGGAGGAAGAGGAGCTTCCTACCCGAATCAGGATTGTACGCCGCGCTTGGAGTCTACCTTCATCGATACATTTTGACTAACTCGTCGCATCTAGCTCCCTGGCTCCGTGGATACCGCTGCCTCTTTTGAGATTTTGGACGAGGGCCACACCCTCGGGAATGCTTTGCGATGGGTCATTATGAAAAAGTGTGTCCTACCCCGTTTTACCGTGTTTGCTAATCGGAGTATCTTGACCACCGCGATGCTGACCCCTCATCTTTAAGCCCTGACGTCGAGTTCTGCGCCTACACTATTCCTCACCCTTCAGAATCCAAGATGAATGTCAGGATCCAGACATATGGTCCGTATACCCCCTCATTTTGCCCATCCCGCATCCCGCATCCCCCGCGCCTCCCCCTTTCTCCCGATACAAACTAACTTCCCCGCAGAAGGAACCGCGGTAGACGCCCTGCAAAAGGGCCTTAGGGACCTCGCTGATATTTGCGATGTCGTCTCCGCTGAGTTTACCGAGAAACTGGATGAGTTCAAATCGTCGTAGAACGATGATGACTTCATTCGACAGTTTATAAAGTTTGCAGAGCTATAGGTTAAGGGGCACTTGTGTGTACAAAGGGCATTTGAGAAATTGGGGCGTTCTAGGATGAATTTTATTGCTGGTTGTCTAATAGCATATGTACACGTTGGGACATCTCCAACTTCAGTTACGACCCTAAAAGAAAATCGAGTTAGTTTTCCCATCTAGAGAGGGAGATGTTTGTAACGTGTGCCGTACCTCCAAAAACCCGTCGATGAAACTCGACGGCAACCTGTTGTCACCACGGAAGTTCTCCGCCTTGAAGTACGACATGACGTGTGTGGTTTGCTTCCAGAAGTTCATCATTTCCTGTGATCCGATACCGTCAGTGGAGCTCGTTCTCTCGAAATCCACGCAGATCTCCCTTAGTTGTAATCGTGCGCGAAGCGTCGACGGGGCTAGCTTCGTACCTGGTATTCGGCATTGTTCTTCATGATGAGGACGTCGACAACGGCGAGCTTGTTGACAAACCTGTGCCTCTCAAACTCCTGACGCACCCGCGTCCGGAGAGCGGATACAGGAAGAGGAACATTGTACATGGTTCGGATCTCGGGAGCCTTTTGCATTAATAGACACGTTAGTCACGAACACCGTATGCCCCGGACAGGATTGAAAACCAAATATAGCCGAAGACGCTCGATTCCGGTCATATATTCTCCAATTCCTCAAACGTACCGCTCGAATCCAGCTTCGATACGCAGAAAGCACTCGTCGCTTGGCATCGGACCAATTGGCGGCTATCCACTCCATTAGCTTCGCAAAAACATAGCTTGAAAGCTCTGAACTCACACTTCCGCGTCATGACCGCGAATTGGGTAGGTGTAATCGCCATGTTGGGCAGCCAATGCTTGTGTTTGTCGGCTTGACGCAATGTCTGATGGATGCACAATGCGACTTTGCACTTGATTGAAGTTGGACCATCGGCTCCCAGGCTATTGGTCACGTGACAATTATGGAAAGGTGGAGCCAACCGAGAGATCGGATTACTAAAGGGTGGACCAAATGCGACACCAATAACCTCATTGCTCGAAATGTACTTCGAACAACGCGAACAACGTCACAGATATCAATAACTTCGAACCTCAGCTCAACTTTGTTGCCCCACCGATACTTCCCTCCCCACGACAGCCTTTCGGTTGCTTCACCACTTGCAACTAGGCAACTCGCACTTTGAAACCAGCGTTGAGCGACTCCCCTCGAAGATGCCTCCGATCCGAACAAGAGGAAAGCGCAAGGCGCCGCCCGAAGGCTTTAGCGACATCGAAGATGACCTTCTCATCTTTGCGAACAAGATGAAGGATGCCCAGAACAAGCCGCCTCCACCAGGACCCAAACACCAGGCGCAGTGGGAGATCTTCCAAATTTCTCATCAGAGGAGTCGTTACGTGTATGACCTATACTACGAGAAGGAGGCCATCAGCAAGCAACTATACGACTGGCTCCTGAAGAACGGCTATGCGGACGCGATGCTCATCGCGAAGTGGAAGAAGCAGGGTTACGAGAAGGTATGTCTTATTCTCTTCGCCACGGTTATGGGTGTTGATCTGTGGCTAACTTCACGCGTGGTTCCTAGCTCTGCTGCCTGCGATGTGTACAAACCAAGGAAACAAACTTCAACTCGACCTGTATATGCCGAGTCCCAAGGGCTCAGTTGAAGGACGACCAGGAAATACAGTGCGTTAGCTGCGGTTGCCGAGGATGCGCGTCAAGCGATTAAGCGATGTATTTGAAAAAAAGGGACATATTCTTGTCGGCATCTGTTTTTGACATGACTCATTACCGGCGTTTGGTGGCATTTTTTTGGCGAATATCATAATTTGAGGAAAGGATTCACGGACTTGGGATGTTGGATACTTTTTGAGAGGTTGATATGGTTTCTCTTGTGGATCATGGTCGAGACTGACCTGCCCGGGATAGAAAGATACCCAACTTTTTCTTTCTCTTATTGTTCTCGCTATGCTATCTCTTCGAGAAGCCTGCGCGACCACCCCCACGCCCGAACCGAATATTTGTTGGCACGAACTGTAAGGCAGACATCGCGCCAGTAAGGTCCTCCATCTCATCGTCGGGGTCCTTCGGGGAGGACTTGTTGCCCTCGCTTGAGGACTTCTTCATGGGCTGGTTGCTGGTGGGAGGGGCCTCCTTTTTATCCTTGCTGGCTTCTCCACCCTCTTGAAGACTCGCTCTTCGCCGAGGATCCTTTGGCTGAAAGTTGGCCGAAGATCTCCGTCGACGATGGCCGCCTTCTAAGAGGAGGGATCTTCTCCCGTCGATTCCTTCTTTCGTTAGGGCGAAGAAGAAGCTCTTTGGGTACATGTGCTTGTCAATAAGATGGAGCCTCCGCTTCTGAGGGGTTCTGCATTTTCTCTCACAACCTTCGACGAAGCATGAATACTATAGAGGGGTATTAGGAATCGTACATTACATAACGGCAGATTGGAATGAGAAAAGGAAAAAAAAGAAATAGATTCATGTTTATGAATGTATGAATGTTGACCTACCGTATGTTCACCCCGGTCCCGTTTTACAGCGACAAAGGCATCGTGACATTCCTCGATATGTACATTCAAGAGATGCTCCGAAGGCATGTTCTTGTCACATTCCAGGCATCTATTCAAGTGTGCCTTGTTATAGTGCGTCTCGTACTCCTCATAGGTCCTGAACGACAGGACGTCTTTGTGAGGGGGCATGGAGCACTTCATGGTGACTGTCGACTCATCGTCCAATACAGCACTGTCGAGGTCCACGAGTTTCGCTGCCGGAGAAACACCCTGCTCCACTTCCGGATCTTGGGCATCCACGCCTGTGCCGTCTTCGGGCTCTCGTAAGCGCTTCATGCCTTTTGAATAATACCAGGGGTTTTCTTTTTCTTTTTTTTTTCTCTTTTTTACCCCTGGTTTGTTTGAAACTAGGGGCGGAGGATATGAAAATATTTACTTGCTGGAGTGGACAATACTGTTTCTTTGTTTCGGGGCGGTGGCGGTGAATAAGACTTTGGCTTCGGCTCCGAGTGACTGTCCTCGAGGAATGGTGAGGGGCTTGGCTGCTGTGTTGTGTTGGATGCCCCGATTCACAACATCAACTCATCTAAGATACTGAATTTGTCTGAGGAAGTGTTATGATCGATCTAATATCTGGCAGTCGGAGATGCGGAAGGCCTTCTCCATGCTGCTGGGTTGGGTATCAATGAGGGGGGACAATAGGAATGGCGCCAAAGGGTGACTGCAGTCTGCAGGCAGCATGAAGAAAGAAGACAGGCAATTATTCCAGAGGCTCAATGGAGCAATGAGTCAATCAATATCCATGTCCCTGGCTGTGGGGTTGGGTTAGACAAAGAATCAGTGGCTTTGGAGAATTAAGCACGATCAATGCAATCAGTCATGATTTCGAACATTCATCGACCGATTCATCTATTGATTGATGCAGGTTCAACATTTTAGTGCATCTGACAATGGAAACCCACTGGAGGAAGAGCGCCTTAGTGCTGTATTCCCCACTGATTTGTGCATTTGGGCCTGAGCCGGAGCCAGACCAGGTGCGGGCCTTACAAAGTAACAAATGACCTGTGATGGCCTGGCCTGATCCCACTAGTGGTGCTGTTTCCTCATTCTAACCCAGGCTAATTTTAGCCGATTTTACGCCGGAAACTCGGTCGAGGCCTTTGGAAGGTTCAAACTTGCGGCACACGTAGTCGAGAGCTTTCATCATTGTTCACTCATGTTACCAGCACGTCGCCCATATCCCCACGACCAGCTCTCGAAGACCAAACCGAGCGTCTCAGCATTGCTGCACCCCGGTGCTGCCTCTGGATTCGCAGTTCGCATCAACTATTCCGAAGCGCCAAGTTTATTCGGACGACCTCGCGACCACAGCTCCGTTGCGTGCTGTGCTTGTGTCGTCGCTAGATCCCTGCTTTCTCCAATGCGATCTTGTTGCAATGCGCCACTATCGCCAGGCCGAGTTGAGCTCATAGAGGTGTCGGGCTCGTATCCTGTGTAGCTCCAGGATCCATTCCATTCGTCATTTTTTCTTTCAAGCTTGTCGGAGCTTGCTCTCAGGAAGGTCCTTCTTATTCACATTTTACAGTATGAGGCCAGGGTGTGCAGCAGTCTGTCAGGCTCAAACACAGCACTCACCGTGAAAACCTCTTTCCTCTCATTTTTCTTTTCTTTCTAATTCTCTGGCCTCCGACCCGGAGGCCCAATCATCAAGTCCCAACCGCGGTTTTCCTTCAAGTCCCGTCTTCGCCATTTATTGTTCGCCATGGCTTCCGAAGTAGCCGCTGGCGGACCGGCGGATCTTGCTGGAGTCTGGAAGTACGTTTGAACTCTTGCAGGCTCTAACGTTCCCAAAGGCACTGTTTACTGACTTTACTTTCCTTTGTTTTCTCCTTCCCCTAACGACAGGCAAGCCCAGAAGATTTTCAAGATCATCCAGAAGGAAGCCAATAATCTCAAGCGTGGTCCACCCGGTGAGATTAGTGACGCAAAGTGGAAGTCTTTGGAGGATGCAATGAGCCAGTGAGTTAATGCGCTGAGGACACGACAACTTGTCTGCCCCTTAGACGTTAAGTACTTGTGTGTTTGGCCATCCGTAGTAACTCTTTCACAGGTACCGCCTTGGTTGCGTCGGGATTCTATTTAAAGATCTCGAGTTCGCGCAGCAGAACCAAGTAGAGAAGGCTCTCTGGACCAGCCACATCCTCATCAACAATGTTTATCGCAATGTCAACAAGCGCCTTCCCTCGGATATGAGGGTCAAGATCCGCGCCGTAGAGAGCCGGTACAACAAGTTCATCACCACGTCGCAGCTCTTCTACAAAGGCTTCATTCAGCGCCTGTCCATGCGATACAACATCGAGCCTCTGCACCAAATTGCGTCTGCGGTCAAGGTCCAGCGCGGTCCCGGACAGGATTCCATCTCGTCGATAACACCCGAGGTTCAGTCCATGATCCTTCTTTCCGTCCAAGAAACCCTGACTTATCTCGGTGACCTATCGCGCTACCGCGCCCAGTTGAAACCAAATAGCCGGGATAACGAGGCCGCTATCACGTACTACAGCCTGGCTCACGATGTCATCCCGGATCGGGGATTCGCTCTTCATCAGATTGGCGTCACTTATCTTGAAACGGACAAGCACCTAGAAATAGTCTACTACTTCTTCATGTCTCTAGCTCGGAAGACGCCCCATCCCAACGCGGAGAAGAACCTGGAAGCCAAACTCAAAACCATCCAGGCTGGCAAGTCGACTATTTCCGGTTCCCAGTCCGCGCAACAGATTCTAGAAGGAAGAGTGGTGCAGCTTCTTGCGCAGTACATGACCAACGCCTCGTTTTCTGGACGCGATGAGTTGGAGCAAACCGTTCTCGCTAGACTTGAACAATTTTTACAGTCCGCCCATTCCTCAGACTCAGTTGTCAGGATGGCCATGGTCAACATGACGGCGTACTATTATGCTCAGAAACACCAGGGTAAGTTTGAAGCTAGACTCCGCTTGCCTTCCATGACATCTCACAGTCAACTAGGGCAAAACCTCGCATTGGCATATACGCTGTCTTTCAATATGCAGTTCCTCCAGACCATTTGCCGAATTATGCGAAGCTACCTTCAGAAAGCCCAGGGCGTAATGCCTGGCGAGATGGAAACGTCGACTTCTCGGATCAGCCAGTTATACGGCATTTCCCCCGGCGTGGACACTGTTCTCCGCGTCCTGAGGTTGTATTGTTGCTGGCTATCGTCACATGCCAAGGACCTGGCACAGGCGCCCGAAGCTATCCAGTTTATAGTTCAGTCTGCCTGGAAGGACTTTGCCCAGATGGCTACTGACTTATTAACCTATTCGATTGCCGATATTCAAGAGTTCTCCAAACAGAACGACCTCGCGTTTCCCCCAACTGCACCCTATCTATTGAAGGAGGATGAGGAGGCAGTCTGTTGTTTGTCTATTGGGGACCTTACTTCCCATGTCTACGCGCGCCTCTTTCACTACGGTGCCGAAAACAAGCGAAAGCCTACGATCCTCGAATTTGGCGCCGAGGGCGTCAAGCCCTTCGATGAATTTGTGTGCCGTCTTGGTGACTTCGTCGGCGCCGTCCAGCATTTTGCGGAAAGCCCGGCGCTGCCTTTGGGTATCCAAGCCACAAGCGGCGGGCAATGGTCTCTAGTTTACGGGTATCAGGCTGCAGCTGAATCTTGGAACCAAGCCCCTCCAGAAAGCCAGAGCCAGCTCCCCGTGGAACCTTCGAGTCATCATCTTGAGGTGACGCATGCTGCTGTCCCAACTGTGGAGACACATCACTCCCCTCAGCAGCCTGCCGAGGCTATCCACGACGATGTTATATCATTTACTGGAATGCAGGACGGGCAAGGCCCTGCCCTGAGTCCAAGGTCGCCCGTGGGCTCTACTGCTGCCGCTATGCGGGGTGGCACGTATTCCCCTCTTTCATGGGACTGGTTCTACGAACCTAAGCCGACCGGCGCGTGGACAGGTCTAACCCGAGAAGTGTTTGAAAGCCTTCCAACAGAATCCGCACCTGCATCTCGACGCCCGTCTAGCGCCGTAGGTTTGGACAATGACCACCGACGGGAAATGCTCTTGCGTATGCTCCGCTCTGCCTCCCAAGGTACGGGTAACGAGAGCCCATCAATTGGGCCTGCCGTATCCCCGCGATCTCAGGAACACATGGCCCTCCATCCTGGCCAGGCGTCTGATTACTCATTGCCACAAGCTAGTCCTTCGTATCCTTCGGGAGCTTCTATTGATATGGTTGCTACCCTCGGAATGACTAGCCCACGCCCGGACTTGGCGACGACAGAGCAACCTAGCTCATACATGCTTCACAACCAGAATCAAATGCAGCAGCAACAACAACAACGCCGTGGATCGCACGTGAACCGTGCGCCCCTGTCCCAGCAAGTCCAACAGCAGATGGCTGCTATGCAAAACCTAGATCCCCAAGGTGGTGCTAGACCCCGATCCAGCCGGGGAAACGGCGCCGCTCGAGGCCCTCGGAACCAGGGAGACGGTGGTAGGCATGACGCCTCACGCCTCCTCGATCTGAGAAAGAAGACTGTGAACCGTATTCCGCGCGGCATAAACGGGCCGTGAATCAACCTCTGATTTTCAGCGATGTTATTTTTCTTTTTCTTCGTCTGACACTTGGCCCTTCCTACGCGAGAGTGACTCATTCCTCCGCTTAGCAACAATGGCTGCTGTCAGACACCTGAACGGTTAGGCTAACTGGAAAGGTACTTCAGAACAAGCCGATTAGAGTTTTACTCTAATATTCTATTCGGGACTTGCAGAGTCTCCGGGCAGGAGACAGGCTGTATAGGACCGGTCCCCTGGAATCGAACCCGAATCCGGGATGTGGTTACCTGCTTCGATGAAGCGTTGCGCAGAACCTTGAAGTAACGTCAGGAGAGGGGCCATCCATTGAGGTTATTTGGCAGCTTCTAATTTGATGTGCTTTTTTGCCAATTTAGTCGCGAGGGAAGCCTTGAGAGAGGAGAGCGAGCGACTATTGCAGGGAGAGCTTTCTCTTCTGTTGGTCGGTGCGAAAACCGGCACTTGACGGGAGTCATCGGCTGCCCAAGTCTATTTTCTTCTCTGTGTGTCTCTGAGGGCATATACTTCCCTTTCTATTCATTCTCGTAATGGCTATGCTAGCTGGGAATTTACTAGGGGAGAGGAACGAAGACTTAGTTTGTCACCTCATCCTTCTCCCTTGTTGTTTCTGCACGCGATTTGGCCCCTGTTGGTTTTCATAACCCTGGAGATTGGAACGCTGCTGGACGGCAGCATTTGCTTGATAGGTCTAGCATTTATTGCCATTTCTACGCTCAAATTTGTTTTCTGTTAAGAGCTCGTTTACGCCCTCCCTTTTTTTGTCTTCTCTTCGCCTTGATGCCTTCCTCTCAGCGGAACAGGGCGTCATTCCCTATTTCAAGATAGGAATTAATCGAAGTCAATTTGCGATATTAAACCTCGAACCCTTGTATTAGGCTTACTGCGTGGACTCTGTGTTGTTGTTGAAACTTTTATTTCGTTCTATTCGTAGTTCTACCTTCCGCGGAAACGCGAAACATGTCCCTCTTTCCAAAGGCGTGAAGTAATAAGAAAAAAAGAAGAAAGAAAATGGTCCATGCAATAAAAGACAAGACGAGAAGAAGAACAGAAATATAAAAAGAAAACCTCAAGTTACCGAATCGTCTTCCAACGCCGGGCCTATGGACGCCCCCAATGATGGTCTAGTTGATGACGGTACATTGGGAGGGCCGAATTCTTCATATACGGAACAGGGTATTTATTTGGTGGTTGATTTTCATGACGTTATTTAACTGGGAGAGTAGGTCTGCTTAGGGGTGGGGAACCTGGTAGGAAGGTTAGCAGTTGCGAATGGATGGATATTCGATGGCGAGAATAAAAAGGGTTTCAACTTACGAAGGTCCAAGTTCCTGGATGCTCAAGCGAGCAAGCCACTGGCCCATATCAACAGCAGTCTCAAGAGCCCTGCCCTCAACAAGACCAGCAAGGAAACCGCCCGCAAAAGCATCACCAGCACCATTGGTATCAGTGATCTGGTCCTTCTCAATCTTGTGGACGGGGACCTCACGGACGGCATCCTCGCCCTGGACGGCGATGAGGGTGGGCTCGGTGCCCTGGGTGACGATGGCGACGCGCTTGCGCTGGGAGTTCTCCTTGGGGAGGTTGGCGAGGTGGATGGCGACGTCCTTGGGTTCCTTGGAGGCGAGGCCGTGGGCCTCGGCGTAGGCGGCGACCTCGGTCTCATTGCCGATGATGTAGTCCCAGTAGGGGGCGCTGGCGTCGACGACGTCCTTGAAGAATTGGGGGATGAAGGGGGCGGAGAGGTTTACGGCGAAGACCTTGTTGTTGGCGGCGGCGAACTTGCCGAGCTCCATGATGGCAGGGGGGCAGACTATAACCAGTCTTAGAAACGAAGTACAGAATCAAGTACCTGGTTGAAAGAAAAAAAAAAAAAAAAAAAAAAAAAAAAAAAAAAAAAAAAAAAAAAAAAAAAAAACCAACAAAATGGTGAGGCCACCAGACAAACAACACCAGCAAAGCACGTGCTGGGGGAGCCGAGTACAGCCCCACGCGCCGCCGCCCCCACGCGCCACCTGGCGCGCGGTGCGCGCGCTCGGCCGGCGCCTGCGCCTCGCGCGTCGTGGCGGGCG
>SJVG01000866.1:0-15871 GCA_034774675.1 Scedosporium minutisporum
TCCCAGTTCCGGGAATCGATATCTGATAAAAACGGTGTTACGTTCCTAACACTGGGGAGCCGGTTGATCAATAGGTATCAAGTGGGTACGGCTGGTGTCAGGGTCGTAGGGGCCTGTTATGTATAAACGAGGCAGTCAAGCAGTATTCACGATAATAGAAGTGCGTATACAAGTGTAGGTCGTAGTTGTGGCTTGTATTGACTACCGAAGAGTCTGGAAGTGCAGACTAGATACAGGGAACCATCGTAGCTTTATATAGACATTCCTTCCATCCATCTTCAGTGTGCGGTCGCTTCTTGGCCGTCCGCACGTTCATTCCTTGAGCGTGCAGTCGCACTTCGGTCGTCCGCCCTATCGTGCTGCCAAAAAGCGCTCACGTGATCCCGTAGGATTCTACCATGCTTCACCGCCCTGGGTGGCCCAAATCGCGGCCAGGTTGTGACACCACGACTACTCGACGAGAGAAACCGGCCAGAAGCAGATAGTGCCATCGGCTCTAAAGGTCGCCGAAGTACAAGACCTCCAAGACCCCAGCAAAACAAAAGTCAAGAAGCGATCAGCCGGTCTTAAGAGATAGCGTCTTCTCCAGTAACGCCGCGTGTAAAAAAAATAAAAAATAAAAAAAAAAAAGTCTCGCCAGGGTCAGGTGTAGCAGGACAATAGACACCGATTGCAACCAGCCCCGCCCCAATGGCCGCCCCGGCCACAGTCCAACAAGCTTCCATCACCCCGCAATAACCGCCTACTTCACAGAAGGCGTCTCCGAAGAAGCGGGCAAAGCGGGCTTAACATGAGACTAAATGCGGTATATATATGGATATGCAGACTGGGAGCTAATCACATCTCGCTCGAAGTTGATATTTTGTCCTGTTAACATCGTCCTCTGCCTTGCGTTGTGTGACAATGCTTTCGACGCTCAGAATCTGATTTGCGCGGCAGAGGTACTCCGGGTCGGGACCTGGGGTCCTACCCAGTGTACCCCGTTACGGTGGAAGAAGTCGTGGTTGAATAAGCCAATCTTTCGCCGTGTTAACCGCGATGGGACCGTCTCTAACGACCCGGAGCGTTACGACCATCTAAAAGACGATATGAAGGACCAGAGCCTCGATGCGGGGTTCGAGAATCACTGGACGCCAAGGGTTTTTCGCAGGATGGTAGCTAACTATGGAGACGGTATGCCACCTCTATCCTTGCCTCAAAGGTTAGGATCTTGCAGTATTAACTAACTGTGCTTTCAGGAAACGTACCAGATGCCGTTCGAGATTAGATTCTGCATCACGACTCTAGATTCTTTACTTTTGCCGTGGCCTATCTCAATGAGATGGTTCGGTTCGACATCCAAAGCGCTGTTCTCGAAGAAGAACCGGACGATGAACTCTACAAACTCTTCGCCCACGTCAGCCTTACTCGCGATCCTCGTGCGACGAGAGATATGGTGCCTAAAGAAGTGTGGGACATGCGACCCCACCTCCGAAAATCGCGAGCTCAAGGAAAAGCGGGCTCAGCTTAAGAATGGCCGATACCGAATCCAATGCCACGAACACGAAGCCGAGATCCGATTGCTTACGACAAAAATCCGAACGATGGAGGCGAAGTGGGAGGGTGGGGTGGTGAAGGAGTACCGCGAATATTACTTCTACAACCGCTCGACTTGGGAAATCGAGAAACAAGCGAGAGGTGAGATGCCAGAGGAGTACGAAGAACCAAAGATCGACGTTCAGATTCCCGAGCGGGCTCAGCTAGCTGAGAAGGTCTGCTGTTATAACAGCCGATCAAATTCCCGAGCTGAGAATCGAGGTTGTCAATCTGATGGTAACTCTATGCGGTAAGCGAGATACGGCTAGGTCTATTCGTATACGTGAAACTCGAGCTACTGCACTCCTTGCCAACCGTGTGTCAGGCCCGCACTGGTCGAAACGGGCGTTATTCTCTTCGCTCCTTGTCCCTACCAAGTTCCAGGGGCGTTTTAGGAAAATGAGAAGCTGTTTCTCTAATGGCTTATGAGCACACGCTCTGTATTGTGAGGACGACCCTTTTGCTGTCGTCGTGTTTCTTAACGGCAGTCACCATCTAGAGATAGTGGGCTGGAAGGAGAGGCGGTGTCGGATCCAGGTGATGAAGTAGGACTAGTTAGGTATCTAACCCTCTCCCTCGGCTAGGGTGGATCACCTCAGGACCAGGTCTTGGGGGAGGAATACCCATGGGTATTCACCACCTATGGGAGGAAAGGCGGACCGCCATATCTAGGACAGATACTCTCGAATATTAGGCCATCGATTTGACATCAGTCTTTTGTTGTGGCTCAAGCGTCAGCACATTGAAAATGCACATTTAAAATCGTTGACCAATCCGAGCCAGAGTCGTTCTCTCCTCGTTATGTTCTTCATCAGTGATCTGCTTCTTCGTCTCTGGGATCTAAGTACAACCCCTCCTAACAGCGCTAGATCCCGGAAAGCTGGATAAACTTAGCCCTTCTACCTCGATGTCCTTCGTTTCCATTTCAACAAACGTTGATAGGGTTCAGGAGTGCTTCTACCAACGCAGCGCGCCATCAGTCGTCGCATGAGCCCACTCGGGAGACTGAAACCTGCGCACTATTTTAATCGTGTCCGCAAGGCTACGTTCCAGGGCCGAAAAGTCCACACTCTAAAATAAGGCCATTCGCATGCATCTCATTAGCCAGAGCACCGAGAGGTATAGATGAACACGCAAACGAGCAACGCGCATAGTTTCCGCGAAAATGCACCACAAGGCTGCGAAGCTGATTGAAGACTCGATTCATTAATTCACGCCGCTGGCGGTTGAGTTCCTCTATTATAGGTTAGCCACTGCGCCGGGAAGTCTCTCCTGCGCTACTTGCCGATGATGGATGGAATCGGGAGCTCTAGTAGTGGAACCTTTCTTGGACTATGCTCAATGGCTGTCCTAGTCACCTCCTCGAAGATACCGGCATGGCTGAAGACGTAGGAGGTAAAAATCCAGAGTAAAAGATCTTTGTTGAGCTGTGTTGGAAGGTCGTCCCCAAGCTTTTGGATCCACATCTCGGAGAAGACTTCGATTGTCTCATGGCATTTGTAATAGTCGACAAGAGGGGCAATTTTAGCCAGCATCTCAAGGCTGACTTCTCTAGGCACGCTTCGACTTTGGCCATGTATAGGATCACAAGGGCTTCCTCGTCCCAGTTCTGAGCGTATATGTATCGGCAGCCGTCTGCGCTTGTAGTCGCCTTCTCCCAGGAACAGTTGAGATGGGTGGCAAAGTAGGTTGAGGCTAAAATCAAGTGCCGTGATGAAACACGTAGCCGTGCTCCCAATGCTCCTGGCTCTTCCTCTCCGAAAATTGAATTAGCGACTACGCCTTTGTCTTCCTCGAACGTATGAGTATACGTGGAAGGTGTACCTAGGCGGCTCTTTCAGCTCGGCATAAGTTACAAACGTTGGCATCGACCCAGAAATTACATACCCTCGCGGCTTTTCTTTTTTCCCTTCTTTCCTTTCTTGCCCTTCTTCGCTGCGGAAGGAGCGCTCCAACTCCACTCTGTATCCGAATCAGCCTTCTCGCACCAGACGGCAAACGGGGCGTTTGCATTGCGCAGAATTAAAATGACATCGCCGTTAGAACCAAACTCGTGATAAGATCCCTCCGTTTTTAGGTTATGTTTTCTAAACTTCGACGGTGCGAACGGCTTGTTGCATTGCGACAGAAATTGAATCCCGCTCGTTCGCCTCTCCTCCTTCCTACCCCGCAGGGGAGCACGGACCACTTACAACTCGCTCGTGAAAGTGTAGCGCAGTTGGCCGCGTCAATCAGCTCAAGCCCATCCGAGAAACTCCCAGGGCCCATCATGACCTCTCCCGCTCAAAACCCCAAATCCAGACTCGCCTCAATCTCTTCCTTGACAACCACGTGTTTTCCTCCCACCTCAATTCCTGAATTCCATTATTACTGTATTCGAAGATCAACGTGTTGGACTTTGCGGAACGAAGAAACCTGTTCGTCGAAGAAGCCCTCAAGCGGACACACCCTGCGGGAAATACTGTAAGTTGTTCTGGAATGTCATAGCTGCGTTCTACCTGGCCTGACATAACTCCGAGCGCAGATCAACAGGACAAGAATTTTCTCTAGGAATTTATCAACAAGCGTTTTCTCTTCTACCTGCTTGGCCTATTAGGTGAAAGCATTTTGCTTAGGAGGATGCTGGTGAGCAGGGGATAAAACACAAATATATAGCACAAGCTGATGAAGGTATGGCAAGCCTGATTGTCTTGGAATTGACGAACTCTATTCAGGGCTAAAGTCTTTAACGTCTTCCACCTCTCCCCGCCGGCCAGATGTGGTTGTAGTACCCGCAATTGACACAACGGTATGATTGATTCCTGCGAGTTCCACGGTAGTGCCAACCATGATGGTCGTAATTGCCGCGAGAGCCGCGCCAGCTACTATAGCGGCTAATCGGTGTCCGGCTTCTTCTGATTACCGGGTTCTGGAATGAGCTTTCGTCTGTATCCTCAGTCGGAGCGGAAGTTCCACAAAATGGGCAGATTTCTCCCTCTTGGAGTTTGCCTTGCATTGGTTAGCATCGCCGCAATCAATTGGCACGCTAAATGTTCTTACATCTTTCACAAGAAAAGGCGGTTGGGCAACATCGGAGAGGAAAAAGTGGCACATTATCGAGGCGGCAGTTGTGGCAGGAATTGTCCATCGTGATTGTCTGGCTGAACAAATTTGTCTTCTCTAGGGTAACGCTAGACTATATATATGCTGTATCTATAGTATCCGTATGTCATAGTGGTATATAAACACAATATAATCTACACAATCATACCATCTAACAATCGCTTGAGGCGAAACGACACATGCCTCGCCTGCTCCTTAGCAGGGGTGCCGCCGGGCTGTCGGACCGGTAGGCTTGTCTGTTAGGTTATTCATAAAATTTTAGATAGGTTAGATTGTTAAATTTTGGGATCGACTCCTAACTAGCGGAGGCCGCGAAGTTGAGTTTAACGGAAAGTCGTCCGAATCGGCTGGGCCAGGATTTGCACAATCCTAGCCTCCCCGCCATCACCATTCAAGATACTTCCCCCTGTCTCCTCAGCTTGACCTGCTCTTTGTTTGTTTAAATATATCTTTGGTCCCCTCACTTCCTTGTAGATTCTTCCCATCCCTCTGATCCTCTCAGCACCCTAAATAATGGGCGTGGCTATCCGCCACACTGGACGAACTATCTACCACACCTTTACGTAAGGATTTTTCGGATGGCAAAGAATTAATACATTGACCTTCGCCCCCACCCAAATTTCTATGTAGAACTATGTACCTTAGTTTCGCCAACGTCGCGAGGTCAATTCCATAACTAAGGAATATTTCTACATCTTCCACATCCCACACATCCCACTTTTCACTACCGTGCAAATCAGGAAATATGACAAAATAATCTGCTAATTACTAGAAAATAGGTTATTCTCACCCCGTTATGTGCGCGACGCGACGAACATGTTAGATCGGTTAGATTGTACGCGGCATCCAACAGCAATCTAATGTCAAAGCTAGTTGGGGGATTGCAATTAAAGGGTCGGGACTTTACCGCCTTGGTACTAGTCTTTAAAGCAATCTAACAATTTAACCAATTTCACAATTAATTAATCTCATAGCCAGATCTCTCTAAATCTTCAGAATATTCAATGGCTTTTGGGTAGAGAGATATTCCTAGACAACCCACTATCATTTGAAGTTCTAGGTTAATTGATTACTAGATTTCGGGCTGCGAGATTGTAAGGGCGCAATTGCCCACTAGCGATGGGAAGTGCCGTGGGGCCCCGGGCATCAAGGCCGAGATGCCAATGTCCTCCCGGAGGAGGACCCATACCTATCCCCTTACTTACCCCGCCGGTCTACTATCTCACTCACCAAGGCCGATATAACCTCTAGTATAGTGGTATGGCTTCTTCTCCTTCTTCTGCCCCTGCTCCTCCTCCTCCTCTGACCCCGGTACCTCCCGTCATCCTACTGCCGAGGCCCGACACCGTTGCGGCCACGCGAGGCTAGCTGCTCGACGCCCTCGATTCCACCATCATCGCCGTCTCCACGCCGCTAGCCCCAGGCGCGCGGGCTGTACCCTGCCGACGATGCACCTGGCACTTTGGCCGGTGGAAGGTCGGCAAGCCCTTTACTGCCTAAGAGAACTACGAGGGATGAGTGCCACACCAGATGTTTACAGGAGGAAGAGAAGAAAGAGGTCTCCTATCCTTTTGCGCTTTGGCGGACGGAGCTGCCAGCAGCAATCATCCAGCGAGACTGCCACCGCCATGCCGTTGTGTCCACGCTCTGACCCCGTTCGCCCCTAATTACCCACCCGCGGACTGGAGGAAGGAGGGACTGCCGAAAGTGGCCGATACAATGCTTCCTTCAGCGCCCTGTTCATCGCCAGAGGGCGCAAGACTTGTTGAGGTGAGAGGCAATGCTCTTGCCACTTGGCGGGTGGAGCAAAGGAACCCTCATTCGCCGCCTCGACCTCAGTCTGACGTCTACGCATGTGCGGCAACCGTATTCGAAGCCCGCCCTCGAAAGCAGAAAAAGAGAGGGGTCTCACCAACTCCATCACACACAGAGCATACCAACAACATCCCGCCCGGCCTCGTCCACCAATAGGGCCTTAGAGTGCGCCTCTCGGACCAGCGTTGCATACAGAAAATAAAATTCTATCCTTTGGACTGGGGAAATGGGAGGTGGCCTCCAGAACGCTAATGTACGTAGACCGCAAGAACTAGCCGACCGTGCATGTTACTGAACGAAATCCGCCAAGGTATCATCCTCTTCCCCAGCCTTCACCTCCTTACTACATCCTTGATAGCAGCACCGTGGGAGCCAAGGTAGGGATGGCAGAGATTCTTTTGGTGTGCAGGCAGGCTTCAACTTTCCCCTTATAGGTTTTCCCACCCTTGCTCCTTTATTACAGTCTACCTTAATATTTCCTACTACTTTCTATATTTTACTATTTTTTACTTCGCTGTAGCCAGCTCCGGTAACTCCAACTACTCCATATATAACTACATGAAAACGCATTATATCTCAAATATGAAATTCCAGGCTTTTACAATAGCACAGCCAGGTCCCCTGCCTGTCTAGATATAGTTAAAGAGAGTAAGAGCTGCGCTGAGCATCACCCGCCAGCTAATGAGCCTCAACGTCACTCCAAATACCTGGCCGAGTCCAAGCTCAGATGTAAGCCCGGTGCATCTCTCTGCTTCCTACGCACTCCCTGGAACTATTTGGCTAGCTCTTACTCCACTATCCTGTAGACGGTGGTATGATCCTTCTACCTAGAGCGTTTCAGTCCGATTCTATATGAAGGTTCTGATTGATCAGGTACCGGACAGGCCGATTCCCGAGACGTACTGAGGGGCATCATGTGTCACCTTGCAACTAACAGTATCTCACAGTACTGCGTGAGAGGCCTAGGCCGCAGTCCTGACGTTTTGTTTCCTGGCCTCCCCTCTGAGGAGCCTTGGGGGACAAACTAGATACGGGTAGAAACCGTTTCCAAGCTCTTCTCCCGTCCGTCGGTTCCTATCAGCAGACTGGTCGACTCTCTAACTAATCCTCGCGTCACGTGATCCTTCTTTCTGCCGCGCGACACCTCCTGACCTTGTTGCGGTTTTTGGTTTTTCTGCGACAGATGTATAGCTTTGTCTACCAGGTATAAACATTGGCCTAAGTTTACTCCTGTGGACAGGCATGTAATTTTTTTTGCTACGGCGCGGATGCTTTGAGCTTCTATAAAGAAACTAGTTCCCCTCCTTTGGGCCCTGTTGATAGTTGCAATTCTTGAATCTTGAGCTTGCTGATTAGACATTCCGATCCAGACCCCAATCTTAGTTATTCTACCTTTGTTGGTTTTTACAAAAGATACTTTATATATCTTATACTAGTTTCCTATATGAATCATTGTATTTAACCTCAAACTATATCGTTTCCTGTCTGAATGCCTTAATACCTCTATGACTGCCCTTATGGTAATCTATACTTATAATAGTAGAAGGGCTACTAGCTGCAAGTGGCGAAAGGGCCTTTGCTTGGAGTGTCGATGTAGTATTGCTAATCTAGTTATTTGTAACCATGGGCTGCTAAGGGATAACCCTAACTATCCTTTAGAGGTCCCTATAAGCCTGATTATATTTATAGCTGAAACGGATATCCTCCTTGTTAGCCAGGGGCCCCTGCTCCTGCTGGGCCCTCAAATTCTACAGTTGACTTGGTTTGTATAAAATTATCCTAGACAAACAGCCAAACTTACTGAGCATTCTTGACCTGTTTGAGTGGACTTGTTGTACGACCTGCTTTCTGACCGGAACAGCGGGGATTCCTTTTGACTCTGGTAAATCTTGGAAGCTGTCGAGCTTGTAATAGCGCTTTTAGAACCGCCTTTTACTGGAGGCCGTACGGGATCTGATACAGGCCGGCCGGGGGACGGCCGGGGGTTTCCCCCACATGTTGGAGGTGGACCCTGGATACGAATGTGGAGACTGTGGAGATGGGCAAGAAGCGAGAATTGTAGTAAGAAGGCTGAGGCTGAACAGGACAAGTTAGAGGACGTGTTGGAGATTTAAAGAAGATATATTTATTATAATGATTACTTAAACTTTAAAATAATATAAATTATTATATAAAATAACTAAATATATAATCTAGTAATAAATACTTAATCTATAATACTTTTACTTCTATGCATTTTGTAGGAGAGCACCCTATACGCCTAGTGACGGTGAAGAACGGCGGCCATCATTTCCCAATGACGCACTCGGACGAGGTTCTGTCAATCGTACATGAGGTGGTAGGGTTCCGGAGAGCAACGCGCCGCTAGGATGTCCTCTTCGTCGGACGTCAAGACTGCATGGGACCTCCTTCGTATGACGAAATTCGGTGGGCCTGTCCGACGCTCCAGTCTTCAGGAGCATAAGCATAGTCTCCTCCAGGGCATTCTATTAATAAGAAGCGAAATCTGCCATATTCGCTTTCTCGAGCCTTAGCTGCAGTGTGGTGGTCTAAATCTAACATGGACTCTGGTCTACGCCGAGCTGGCCACTCGGAAGCAATGTGGGAAAGTAGGATAATATATACCTGTAGGTTACTAATCGACTTCGTCGAGAAGACCCACTTCAATTGAAGAACTTGTTTCCAATTGGAGTGGCTGGCTATTAAAATCAGACCCGCTGTACATTCTCGGCCTTGATATATACCCAGGCTAGGGTGTCGAGTCCTGCCACCACCTTGGTTGCGACTCACGTTGGGCATTTGGAATCCACCCGGCTGGAGCCAGGATTGACTGAACTCAAGTGGTTCCCCGCTGCAAAATACGGCCCCATTTCTTGGTGTAAAGGTGCGTTAAAGACAAGAGGTGAAACGCCACATTTAGGAAAAGAAAAGGTGGCTTGTTAAGAAAGCACATGAGATAAGCATTCTAACAGGGAACAAAACCTACGTCTTCATTGAAGACAGAGAGTCTGGTCAGCTGTGGGGATACCTTCCTATGAAAGGCACTATTCTAGATAACCGACAAGGCCCGCGAGATTTTGGCGGTGATCGCGAAGACAGCCAGGATGCTATCCCGGGAGAGGGGCTGTCCTTAATATCCGCTGCATCTAAGTCATTACTTTTGTAGCACTCGAACATCTAACCTCGGATAATCGACCTTGACATATTCCCGATTCGTCCAAACTGCAGAATCTGCATTAACCGTCACGTGCGAAGCCTTCGGTTAACACACAGAGATTAGCGTACCAGACTGTCGGGTCAGAGAGGATGAACTGCCAACAGGACAGAGCTGGGTGCCGTTGTAGATTGTTAGATTGCAAAGGTCCGGGCCTTTTCCTTGCTATGTCCCGCATGATCCATCGGCGGACTAGAATGTATAAAGCCCAGATCCTTAGGCAGTTTTGCCTGCGATTGGGTGAGGCCTACCAGGAATCTACGAGTGCTAGCCATGTTCACCCACCGACCCAGCCAAGAACACGAGCCCTTCATTTTTGCTTCCCATATGTTAATACTCTTTCTAGACTCAAGTGCTATCATGAAGACCTTCTTCTGCGCGAATTCTCCAGGGACCAGTGTCCGGACAGCGATCATAAGGAATGGATTGCCAACCAGATCCCGGGGTGTACCCCTCGCCAAGTGAACATATGGTTCCAGAATAGGTAAGTAAATGGAATTTGAAAGGGAACTAATGTCGTATTAACTAAGACACTATTGGCGTGCTAGACTAAAGCGAGATCGTCCTGACGGAACCCCTGCAGCCTAGGCTTCTACGCGGGCGCCGCAACAGCTGGCTACTAACAGCACCCGACAATGCCAATAGGAGTCGCAGACGAGTGCTTTCCTGTACTCTCTTCTCCGCCTCCTCTAGATAATAGTCTAGGCTACGAAGAACATTATTCGACGACGCTCTCGGTCGGTGGGCAGTATTCCTTTCCTCCGGAATTTTGGGCATGCACCTCGAACGAGCCGTGCTAAGGCGGGCTTGCTGAACTTCCGATGAGCGTACCACTATACAGCTCAGGATATACACAGACACTAGACTCGGGGCTATGTGGCTAGTAGCACAAGATCTACCCTTGGACGCCGATTGTGTTCCCGATCACCCGTCTTTATGTCAAAAGGGAGTAGACTATTATAAGTCTGATACTAGGTGCCACGACATAGCCTGGGAATGATGAAGATTGGTCAGGGGTAAATCCAAAGTGCCGTGCCATCTATAGGGAGGAACTTATCAGTAAAGACCCTCCTCTCATTGCGAACCTCGTGACCACCTATGTTTGCTTGCTGCGCAGCTGCCATGCCGTCTTCTCACAACTTTACCATGCCCTCCTCATGGCGTGAACTCACTCATTAGCTTACCGGGCCTTCAGTTCGGCAACTTCCCGCTCGAGAATAACTTGGCCATCCAAATCGAGGTGCTGATTGAGCTTACCTCGGGGATGCTGCTCCGGATTAGCAATGCCCTCGGCATTAGCCCGGCAAGCGTTTCCTTAGCGACCCTGTAGCCATATCGATCCGCCAAACTATCCCATCGCGGGAATTGATGCAAAACGGCGCACAGGATGAGGAGCCGCCCCCACTTACAAGGACCACCTACATAGAAACTATACTAAAGATAGCATCCACCACCTTGTTTGACCCCAACTCTCTTGGATTGCGGACATGCTTGACACTCGATTACTCTAGTGAGGTCTACAACACTCCGCATTGAAATCTACAATCCTTTCTATTCGCTTAACTAAACATCTAGCGCGTACGATTTCGAGCAGCTTCAAAGGTTCTTCCCAGAGAGTCTTTATTTCATGGAGGGCGCTGTGAACTCCATTCCTTCCGGTTCAGAGCGCCCAACTGGGATCTCTTGATGGTTGAACGTTTGATGTCAAATAGAGGGGTTTATCTTATGTAACATGCACCTGTTTTTACCATGGCCAGGGCTTCAATCTTGACAATCGCTGTTCAACTCGCAAAGTAACTAGAATGTACCTAGCCAATCACAGCTGGGCAGAATGCCGAAATGGGTAGTAATTGAAGGACCAATAAAGAAGGCCGCCAAAAAATACCTCGAAGCACCAGAACAACCTTGATGGATCCAGAGTGATATACATCGACCGGCACTAGTGTCCCGATATGACGCTGGCTGTGCGCAACGACGTAACTGGACTCTGGGATTTCGAGAAAATCGGCGAGCCAATCCCTTCAACTCCTACTGACCGCCGCTCGGCCTCATATGATCTCGCTGATCGGGTTGCTGGCTCCATCCAATGACCTGCTCTTCCTCAGGACTTAGCCGGATACGGTGAGGCCGACCAGGAAGCATTTGACGCAGCAGTCCTACTCCAAGAAATGGGGCCGTATTTTGCAGCGGGGAACCACTTGAGTTCAGCCAATCCCAGCTCCAGCCAGGTGGATGCCAAATGCCCAACGTGAGTCGCAACCTTGCGAAGGTGGTGACAGGACTCGACACCCTAGCCTGGGTAAATATCGGCCGAGAATGTACAGTGGTTCTGATTTTAATATAATAACGAAGTACACAACACCCACACCTCGGTGGCTCGACGATCTGGTGGTCGATGTCGAGTTGTTGCCTTTTTCGACAATATGCTTTGTTTTGAGCTAAAGTAGGCCGGGTTCGCTATCTCGAGGTCAGTCGCGTCAGCACCTGGGCCAGATCAGTGCCACTACTATTCGTGTCGCATTTGAAACCGATAGGAGATGGTAAGTGGATGGCACGAAACTGCGGCTAGATGCTTGGTGGTTCGTAGACTTTTGAGTACTTACTCTTGTGACGCATCCTTCGAATTCGGTCCTAAAGGCCTAAGGCTAGGTAGGATGGTAGCAGGAGACGTACAAGATAACAGAGAAAGAATAGGTCCCTGTTTTATGTAACTGAAATGGGACGGAAAAACTGTGTTAGGGTAGAGGCTGGCGGGGTCTTTGGACCTATTCGGGGACAGCGGCTGTCCTTAAGCTGTATTAAGGACGCTTAAAAGTTATTATTAGCTGAGGATCAACAGTAAAATGGTGCTTGTTCTGTTATTTAAATCTCAAAGCCTCAGCATCTTGTCAAACAAGATGAGTTGCGAACATACAGAATGGCTGTTCATAGAGAACCAAAGGTCGTCCATTCTCTTACACCAAACTACTCGGCTTTCCCAGATTATTGACAGCCTCGAAGCATCCGACCGTCCTAGCCTCGTGGTTTTAATCGAGCCCCATAAGAGGAAAACACTCTCATCAAGCGACCTTTACAGAGCCCGCCCGGGGAGCATCCACCTCCTCACAGAGCATCATTCCGACTTCCCAGTCATTTTCGCTGGCGCCTTTTCTCAGCCGCAGATATTGGGCAGGGGTGAGCGGTATAAATGCTGCTCGTTGGTGGAAACAACTATCATCAATTCGCCTATCGCCGCTTCTGACTCTTTTGCTCACATTTTTTACCCCCTGGCAGATGTCGTCTGCTTTGTATACCACCACGAGCCTGACCTATATAGGATTTCAGATCATATTTGCAGCTGGATCGAAGTTCGGCAAGCTTTGCCTACCAGCCAGCTTACTTCACTTAGAATCCTCATCGTCCTCGCGAATGAGACGTCTGGAGGCAGGTTAACGAGGAAGCTAAACTCTCTCTTAAGTCAAAAATATTCTGCCTTCGACTCCGATTACGTTTCTTTCTCAATCATTGATCCCTCACAATTACAACATCAAATCGATGCCGAGCTCCTCAGCACTCGGCACGATCGACGGCGTAAGGGGCTCCTATTTAGAAGTACTCACCTACAAGGTTTCCTCGAAGCGTTAGTCGAAGAACCGAGTTTTGCCAAGCCGCTAGATGTGGTGCGAGTGTCACGCCTTCGATTTCCAGTAGCTGATGGTAAGGAGCAGCATATCTGCAATTTTATAGGCAAAGTGAAGGGCAAGGTAGATTTATAGTTTGCGGCGGAGACGATAGCATCGAGCTTTTTATTAGATCACTATCCACCTGGAATGCATCGTAGGTCGGCGCATGTGGGGAATTTGCTTCACAACGCTAAACACACTTTAGGATTCCCGCCCGGAATGGTATTCGACGCACTTTATAGAGACATATGCGAAGCAATTTCGAGTAATGAAACGATTTCCGGGCAATTGCGGGATCTCTGTACACCAAGCCGCTTCGGCCACGTTGTCGCTTCTAAGATAAATTTACTCTTTAGGTAGTTGGTTGATGGAAAGAGCGCGGCCGATATACACCTTTCGACGCTAAGTAAATTTGAACATAAATGGCGAGGCATTCATTGCCGCAATACATGCTTAATTTGTTTCGGGTTGCTACAATACAGACTGAACTGTGGCTATTATATATGCGAGAACTGCGTCAGAATATTTGGTACGCAGTCGTACGATCATTATCTGGTGGCGAAATGCATGTTATGTCGGGCTCATACCAATATTAATATTAAAATACGTCCACCTACGACTGGCATTAGAATTCTTTGCATTGATGGTGGTGGAGTTCGAGGCGTGATATCCACTTCAATTCTCGAACAATTGGAGGCTGCCATCGGCCTGCCAATCCCTATCCAGGAGCACTTTCAGCTTGCACTTGGTGTGAGTGCGGGTAAGTCTTCTTCTCCCCACCCGGTTGAATCATTCTATCTCATATGATAGGAAAGGTGGGCTCGCGATTCACGCCCTGTTTCTAAAAGGCTGGTCACCCCAAGAGTGCACCCTAGCATTTCAAGATCTTGCCAATCGGGCAATTCCAAGGCTTGCTGGTGTATAAAATCCCTGTTCTCTCGACGATAGGCAAAGCGTGGATGGCCTTGGTTAACGATGCGGTATACGACGAACATAGCTTAGAGGAATTACTCTAAGAAACTTACGGGGATGAGTTGATGCTACAAGCCTCGTACGCAACTGAGATCGGATCGAAGATTGGGCTGCTAGTGGCAAGGGTTTCTAGAGGGGACCTTTTACTTTTTACAAATTATAACGATGCAGGACATAGAAATGGTGATATAGGTATATTATTACCTCACCCGAATTTTGGTCCTAGCGATGCTAACCTGTTAGGATATTGTCTTTATCGGGGGGAACGAGATATAAAACGGTGGGAAGTCACGCGTGGCTGTATAGCAGCGCCAATGTAGGTCATCTACTAGGACAAATTTTGCGAATACTAACCTAAATGGCTTCAAGGTACTTCAACGCCAGGAGCATCGACGGCGTAGGACTAGTCCAAGACGCTGGCATACTGGAAAACAATCCATTGACGATAGGGCTATCGGAATTTAACGCACTCCATCCCAGAAAATCTACTCCACAATACGTAGTCAATATAGGCACGGGTACAGCAAAAGCTAGTGACCAGCACGGCTCTCAAAGATTCCCTATGCGCCTTGCGCGGACTTCGATGTCCCTCCTAAGAGGGAAAAAGACATGGGAAACCATTACGAGATTGAAGAGAAATCTTAACGAGGATAGATGGTTTAGGCTAGACATCGAGTTTGAAGGTAATGAGCCGAGCCTAGATGACATCAACAGCATACCAAAAATGAAGGAGGTGGTTTACAAAGATTCTACCTTAACCCCAAGCCTCCTAAAGCTTGCTGGGTGTATGGTCGCGTCACTATTTTACTTTGAACTGGACTCGCGACCGAGATTCTTCTGGGGCGAATTTACGGGCACTGGAACCATCTACTGTCTCAGGAGAAAGGGAGATCCAGCACTACAGGTCTTAAAAACGCAACTTCAAGGCTATATAGTATAGCTACTATCTATAAAGAACTCTAATATTAGAAATAACCTCTTTATAGCCTATTACTTTATCAGCCTCTATATCCTTCCTAATTTAATAGATAGTTCTATAGTAGAGCTTCTTAGATAGACTCTAGAATAATAGGCTAAGCTATTATATTAGAAGAGTAGGCTCTATAAAGTAGATCTAGAGGGTGATCTAGGGCTATATAAAATATTACTCTTATACTGCCTCTTCTAGTGCAGCTTACAATGCCTACCTAATAGGCATGACTGCAGGATCCTATAGTATAAGTATAGTTCAGGACAGGAGCAGGGCGAGAGAACTAATTTCGTAGATGTAGTTCAGGCTCTCTGTCTTTACAGCTTTAATAATTTACTATATTAGGGAAGGGGGGAGAAAGGAGAGGGAAAAAGAGAAGAAGTAGGGGGAGAAGGGGGGAGAGAGGAGGAGAAAGAGAGAGGAAAGGGGGAGGAAAAAAAAGGGGAGGAGGGAGGGGAGAGAGAGGGAGGAGAAAAAAAGAGGGAAGGGGGAGAAGGAAAAGGAGGGGAGGAAAAAGAAGAAGGAGAAGGGGAGGAAGAGAGTAACGTGAAAGAGAGGAAA
>SJVG01000867.1:0-15868 GCA_034774675.1 Scedosporium minutisporum
CCCCTCGTCACCCGCCCGGTTCCACCCTGCTGTGCTGTGATGTTATCCTGGACCTGGACCAGCGAACTGTACTGGACGGGCTCGTTTCTTGATGTGCAGCTGCAGGTGAAAGAAGTGCGCCTCAAGTCTCTCTTTTTTTCTCTTAGAGTTCTACGCGAGCTTTCTTTCCCTCATTCTTCTCCTGCTTCCCTGTGTTACGTGTTTCCTGCCCAAAAGCCCCAACTCTTCGCAGAATAGAAATACACGCCTTGACGGGATCGAATCTCTCCATCTTCCCTCTGTTTATACTCACGACCTTGTTGTTTGTGCCCGTTTTCCTGTCTCTGCACCATTCCTTTATTCCTTGCGACTTGGACGTGGCCCTTGGGGGCCCATTCTGCGACCACCACGCCGCCCCCCTCATTCTGGTGCCATCGTGCATCGAGCTTAGCAAGGAAGACACACCCGCTTCTGCACCTTTGATCTGGCGACAGCACCCCCAAAAATAGCCCGCTCTAGCCTGCCGCGTACCTAATTGCTCAGCTACTTTCTATCTGACGATAGATCTGTACAGGTGTCACTGAACCTGGACAACATCATCGAAGGCATCAGGATAACAGAGCATAAAAATCCACCTTTCCCAAGGACCTGCCCAATGGAGCGCAGCAGAGGAATCTCAGACGAGGAGCTCTTCCTCAGTAAGCCAGCGCCGACTGAGGATTGCGATAGTCCGACAGTTGAACCTCTGAGAATATTCAAACCGCAGAGCCCGAAACCCGTCGACCGTTTCAAGTATCCCCCGCCTGGATCGTCTTCCGCTACTCCTTCTTCGTCTTCTTCCTCCTCCAAACCAGCTTTTCTCCCGCCTGGCGCGCTGAGCTCTGCAAACTTGCTCCCTCTGCCTTACCCCGAAGACGACGATGACGATAGCAGTCGCAACAGGCCGAGGCCCACCGTCAAGCCCTATCCCGTGCCCTCGAGCTCGGCCTATAATGACACCTCTCCTCGCATTACCAGTCCCTTAGAGAACAAAGGTCCCGGTCTTGCCGAGCGGCGCGGCGCCACGCCGAAACCCCTACCGACAAGCCCAATCGATGACGATCAATCTGGTCTGTTTGCGAAGCCGATAAATAACCTCACTCAGAGGCCCGGCTCCACGGCCAACTACCCTGCCTTCGCCAAGAAGCAATACTACCCACCTCCCGGTGGTGGTTCGTCGAGCTCCGCCGCCGCCGCGCGACCACCCGAGTCACTGCGCATCCCGAATGAAAATATGGTCAACCGCTTCGCCTCGACTGCTAGTACCTCCACCACCCGAGCAAGTCGAGGATCGCCTCCTCCTCCGGAGACCCCAATCGTCGAGCCCGGTGAAGTGCCCGGCGGCGGTATTGAGGCGCGCTATGCTGCTAGCGGCATATCTGGCACCGCCACTCTAACAAGTCTTCAAGCCCAGAGCGCCGCCGCCGCGCAGAGGCTTGCGCAATACGGAAACCACCGGCCGCCCCAGCGTCCGTGGACACCTACGGAGTCTCCCGATCAGCAGCCACATGGACCGCCTACGGTATACCAAGGGTCTGCTCCGGTGTCCAACACGCCTGCGCAGAACGTGGCCTCGTCGGCTCCCAAGGCTCCAAACGCCGAGGGCAACCTCCAAGTGAGCGTGTTAGAGCAAGATTTCCAACGCCTAGGCACCAAGACCCCACCTCCTGCTTACTCGAGTGTTAATCCGAACGCCGGCTCCGCTTACCCTAACGAGAAGCAACGGCCAGCAGCAGCGGCTGCGGCAGCGGCTGCCCCTGCTGCGCCCAATAATGCCGCTTCCGCCCCTCCTAAGCAGGCCCCCGTTGCTGCTGCCGCTGTTGCTACGGGAGCCGGCCTCGGCGTATCACAGCCTAGCGCCGCTGCGACCGCCGCCCTGAACTCCGGACATCCTGCCTTCGCCAACGATCCTCGGCCGGAGAGCATTCCTCCTCAACCTCAGGCAGCCGCTGCCATCCCCAGCTCCTCGCAAACCTTCGCCGCTGGACCCGCGGTTCCAGGCGGCGCTGCGGGTCCTGCTTCGCCTCCCCCACTTCCCGAGGGATGGATTGCGCATCTCGACCAGAACTCTGGTCAATACTACTACATCCATCTCGCGACGCAGGCGACACAATGGGAGTTCCCCAAGGGACCCAACCCCATTCACCACGAAGTCGCTCCCTTGTCGCCCGCGGCATCTACATACGGAAACCCTCTGGCGTCACCCCTATACGGAGGAAAGCAGGGCATGGCCTCTCCTCTGTTCGGGGGCAAGCAAGGAATGGCTTCTCCCATGTTCCCGCCGCATACCCCTGGAGGATACGCCGAGAGCATCATGAGCGTTGCGAACTCTACCGCACCCACGGCGGGCTTCACGGGCCCGCCACCATCCGCTGGTGTCGACATGTACAAAATCCAGCCGACAAATGGAGTCTACTTTGGCCCATACCTTCGCTACGGCAACATGAATATCGAGAAAGGCGTTTGGTACGGTAGCATTATGATTGTAACCGATACTCCGCAACCTCCTACGATCCACATCCATCTCAGCGTCGATCTCTCTCCCAACCCCAGGCAGCTTATCCCCCACGTCATCCACACTCACCAGCGGTGGAACTTTTACAAATACGAGATCGATCTTCCGATGGGCGAGCAAGGCACCGAACGATGGACCTACGCCGTCACGTCGCACCTCGGCTGCACGAGGTACGAATTCGTCGTCGCCGGACGAAACGAGCTCGGTTGGCGATTCATCGCGCATTCGGGCAACGATTTCGCAGCCACGACCTCTCAGAATGAGCGATCGAAGCTCGGCGGCGTCAGCTTCATGTGGAAAGACGTATTGCAGAAGAACGTCGACTGCGGCGGCTTCCACGTTCAGCTTGGTCTGGGCGCGCAGATCTACGGTGATCGGTTGTGGAAGGAAGTGCCATTGTTGAGGCAGTGGTTGGCGATGCGCGGCAAGGAGAATCGAAAGAATGCGCAGTGGACGGCGAGGCATGAGGAGGATGTATCGCATGCCTACTTCCACTACTACACGAGCCATTTCGATCAGCCTTTCTTGCGGGAGGCTTTTGCGCAGATTCCTCACATCCTTCAGATCGATGACCACGACATGTAAGTGACGAAGGCTCCACCTGAACCGTTATTGTATCAGGCGGTATGATGCTAACAGAATTCGCTCCGCAGCTTCGACGGCTATGGTAGCTATCCCGACTATATGCAGAGCTCTCCTATGTTCAAGAACATTGGCAGGCTAGCTATCGAAATGTACCTTCTCTTCCAGCATCACACGACCGTCGAGATTCTCCGAAATATGAGCAACGACATGGATCTTTTCACAATCACGGGGCAGGGCTGGCATTTCGTCAAGTACCTAGGACCTGCCGTTGTCGTCGTCGGCCCGGACTGTAGGTCGGAGAGGGATCAAGCGCACGTCATGGCGGGCCCGACGTACCAGGGCATTTTCCCCAGAGTAGCGTCATTGCCACCGAGCGTGCAGCACTGCATCTGGATGATCTCGGTACCCCTCATCTACCCACGCCTCGAGGCAGTCGAGAGTCTTGCGGGAGCGATGGCGACGGGCAAGAAGGCCGTGAACACGAGCTACAACATCCTAGGCAAGGTAACGAGCTCAGTCGCTGGTGTCGTTGGCGGCAAAGAAGTTGTGCAGCAGGGCTTCTCCCACGTCAAGAAGGCTGTCGGCAAGTCGGGACTCATGGGCAACGTGCTGAACCAATTCGGTGACCTCGATCTCGCCGAGGTCCTCAAGGATCTGTGGACGCACTCGAGCAAGGACCTCGAACGCACCTACTTTATCCGCACTCTCCAGACCATCGCGCAAGACAAGGGCGTGCGCATGACCTTCCTCTCCGGCGGCGTCAACTGCTGCGGCGCTGGTCTCGTCCACGACCCCTCGCACCCTTCGGACCCAAAGAGCATGTATCAGCTCATCACGTCTCCCATCGTCGCGGCGCCTCAGCACAACTACATCCTCAAGCTTCTCCACAACAACAAGCTCCTCTACGTGCCTCAAAACGGGCACAAGTCCACGCACGAAATCTCCGACACCAAGGAGGACATGATGGAGATTTTCCACACCGACGCCAGCGGCGCCCCGCGCGAGCTCAAGAAGCTCATGGGCAGAAGGAATTACGTCGCGGTCATGGCGTACGATCCCGATACCGTGGCTGCGGCGGCTGGAACCATCGTTCCAGGGCAGATTCCTGGGCAGCCGCATCTTCTGTCTCCAGAGCAGCATGGGCTGTCGAAGTTGAGCCTTGCTGTTGATTTCGTCGTGCAGGGGGATGGGGCGTTCCAGGCGACGACGAAGTATGGACCTGTTATTGTGCCAGGGCTGTGATGATGTCGGGTGCGACTGTGAGCGAGCGAGTTGAGAGAGATGCGAAATTTAGATACAATTTGGGTTAGTTATATGTGATTTTCCCTCTTCTAACGTGGTGATTTCTTTTTCTCTTTCCTTTCTTCTAGCTGTCAAATCTATGTCTATCTACATGTAGCTAGCGATACGGTAGTTTGGGATATATGACATAGTTTTCTCTTTTGATTTAGTTTCATACTTAATCCACGCCACGAAACTGGAGCATAGGACCTGTGGGTTTGCTACATGCAAACTAACCGTGACGCCGCTAAGCTTTTCAAAAACAAATCAAGTTGTGTATTTGCTTCGTGCTTTTGGTTTATGCTTCCCCTTCTATGGAGGAGTTTGGTAAATCTTCTCCCATTTTGGACACGACCTTTCATTGTTTCCAAGTTTTCCATAAGACCAATCCCTGAAACAACAACGACTTCCTTGCACATCATGGCTCTCGGCTCGAATTATTATTAAACGGTCCCCGAAAATATCATTTCATTGCCAGCGCTCTATCATTGATTCATTACTTCATCTATTTCTCTATAGACCGGTTTCAACGCCTCGCCTCATGACAACTCTTTTCTTCACAAGTCAAACAGCTCCTTGAGAATCCTCGCCGTGTCCTCGGGACCGGTGACGGAGTGGCCAACAGTGCGGGAGTCTTCGTAGATTTCGTAGTCGTTGCCGCCCTTGAAGGTCTTGTCGCCGAAGAAGTGGATGTTCTTGTAGGTCACGCCGCCGGGGGCGCTGGCCTCGTTTTCGAGGTGTCGGAGGCAGTAGGTCTTGTCCCAGCCTTCGGGGAAGACGTCGAAGGAGATCTGACCGCCAATGGCGTAGCTGGAGGGAAGAAGAAGAATTGTTAGCAACCGGAAGACATACTAGCTCTATTTCACCCTTTCTTTTTCCAGGGAGAGGGGAAAATCCACTCACTTAAGGCCGAGGTGGCCAAACTTCTCCTTGAGAGCCTCAATAAACTTGGGCCTAATATTATTCGCCTTATCAAACGCCTCATACTCATTCCTCTCCTGAACGCTCGCGTTCCTCCCCACAGGCGACACATTAATCATGCCGTTCCTGAACTCGACAAAGGTACCCCGCTTGACGGGGACGTCGAGGTCGGCGATGTAGCGCAGGCAGAAGTTGACAAACTCCTTGTAGGGCTCCTCGCCGACCTGCTTGATGAAGCTGTTGGAGGGGAGGGTCTCGCCGAGGCGGATGGCGGTGAGGCCGTTCTCGGCGAAGCACCAGTCAAAGATGGTGGTGACGTCGACGGAGGAGGAGCCGAGCTGCTCTTGCTGCTTGGCGAGGTTGGAGCCGCCGACGAAGCCGATGGAGCACTTTTCGCGGAGGCGGGAGAGGAGGTCGAGCATTTCGGGGGTGACGGGCTGGATTGAGGAGGGGTTAGCTAAGAGGCTTCCATTTTTAGGGTGAGCGAAGGTGATTGAGCTTCGCTAGCTGTGTGTGGGATTGAGGTATAGGATTGGAAGAGGATATCGGGAACATCAATTGCCGTTGCGGCATCTTTCTTCTTTGCACCCTGAATGTTTGATGCTATCTTGGGCGCTGAGAAACGACGTCGATCGCGGGGCAGACGTCGATCCTTGGCGATGGTGGGGTCAAGAGCAGCTCTCTCTGCCCAACACCAGCACCAGCACCAGCACCAGCACCAGCACCTGGGAATGGAGGGGCTTTTCGCGGGAAAGAAAGAAAAAGGGAACAATGCACTTACCAGACGAGCCGGGGTCAAGGTGCCGTCGACATCGAAGAGGCAGATGGTGTCCTTGAGAGGACGCTGGTCAACAGGGGTGAAAGAGGCCATCTTTGCGATTTCGTAACGAAAGGGTGGTGGGGTGAACTGGGAGATGGTCAAGTTGTCGGGGAGAAAAGAACTTGAAAGGTGAAGGAGAAGAAAATCTCTGTGAGAACAGAGACAGATAATCAAATAGGAATTATCGTGGACCCCTTTTTGGCAGTCATAATGGGGAAAGAGGCGGTCAAGTTTGAGGGGTTGCGCAAAGCTAAGGAGTTAAGGAGTGGCAGCCAGACAACAAACACGGTGAGAGGCCGAAATGTCTGGTTCGAGGGGCACCTTCCGCACCAGGGTCTCGAGGGACCCCTGGTCGCGGGGTACCTGAGTATGGAGGCTATCTGACACGGCGTGGGTACTTTGGGTACTTTAGTGGGTAATGCAATGTATGGAATGCGCTGACTATTATTAGCAAAACGAGGTTATATCGACTTATACGAGGTAAAAGGAGTGTACCTCATCTCCCGTCTGGTCACGCACGTGGAAGAACCTTGAAGGTTTCTGAGATGCAATTCCGGAAAGTACTGAAGCGAGAAGCAGTCGGAGATCTCCATCATCTCATCTCATCCCATCCTCATAATCAGATCGATTGAAAACACTACGTCAATCTGAATTGTTTCTCTCTCCATTTTTTTTTTCTTTTTTCCCTTTTCACGCTTCTACCAGTTTCACAAACTCAAGAACCAAAAATGAATTAATTCATCAATTCAGTTAACATTCAATACCAGTCCCAGTTCCCAGTAACCCAACATTGAATACACTAAGGGGTAAAACCCTCCAAAAATACTAATAATCTAGTCCTTCCTGCCAAGGAAGCCAGAAGCAAGGTTCTTGCCAATATCCGTCAAGTTCTTCTTCTCGTCGCCCTGGTACGCCTTGTAGGCTCCCTGAGCAACGCTTCCGAGCTCCTTGTAGTCGACACCGCTGGAGCCGCCCTCCTTGTTCTTGTTCTGGAAGCTGCCGTAAGCGTCCTTGGCGTCACGGCCTACATCCTGCCAGCTGCCGGTCTTCCTCTCGTTGTTGTTGCCACTGCTGCTGTTGTTGTTGTCGTTGTCGTTGTCGTTGTCACGGCGGCTGCCGAAGCTGGTGTCGTTGTCGTTGTCCCGGCGGCTGCTGCCAAAGGTGGTGTTGTCATCATCGTTGTCTCGCCTGTTCTTGTTCGAGGAATCGTTGCCTCCGAACCGGTTGCTGTCACGGCCCTCCTCACGGCTCTCGTTCCTGCCGTAGGTGTCGTTATCATTGTCCCGACGGTTCGAGCTCGAGTCGTTGTCGGACCTGCCGTACTGGCCGTAGGACGAGGTCTTGTTGTCATCGTCATCCCTCTTGTTGTTGTAGCCGCTGCTGCCAGTGGTAGAGGAGCCGAAGCGGTTCTGCTCACGGTCATTGTCGTTGCTGGAGCCGAACCCGGTGTTACCGCTGCTGCCGAAGCGGTTGCTGTTGTCATCATCGCGGTCGGTGCGGCTGCTGTAGTCGTTGCCGCTGCCGAGACGGCTGCTTTGGCGGCCCTCCTCGCGTCGGGAGTTGTTGCCGTAGCTGTCGTTGTCGTTGTCGTTGTCGTTATCGTTGTTGCGCTTTGTGCTGCTGCCGTACGAGTTGTCATTGCGGCTGTCAGAGCTGGTGTTCAGGTCGGAGGAGCCATAGCCCTGGCCCTGGGTACGGTTCTCGTTGCCGTAGGCATTGGAGACCTCGTTGGCGGCGTCCCTGAGGTAGTTGCTCATGATGAAGAATGTTTATTAAAAAAAAAGGTGAGAGTTAAATGAAGGCGTGTAAGAGTATAAGTGAATGTGTAGCGAGATACTGGCACTGGGGTTCTCTGTGATTGTGATCTTAATCTTGATCTAGACTCTCCTCCATCTTGGCAGCGTTCCTCGCTCCTTTTATACACACCTCTAGAATGGTCCCTCTGATCTGTTCCTCATCATCGACCACATCCATCTTCTCCGATCCTCACCCCTTTGGCCCCTCACCAATGTACGTACCTTGGCCTTGTAGCTCCCCAAGCTACGTTAGCTTCAGCTCGTCCACAGAGGCGCAGCCATAGCTCCCCAATAATAATCCCGCAATGCCTCACCACCAACCACACCACGCACGCCCGCCAAAGCACAAACCCACCCCACCGGTTCCCAACTGCCTAGCGATTTTCCCCTCTCTTTCTCCCCCCAAAAGGGCCAGCCGCAAAGGAAAAAGCAGCTCCAACTCTAGCGCGGATTCAACCCACATCACTTTCAGCTCCAATAGACACACACTAACAAATGATGGAAACGCCGTGCATTCCCTCATCATGCCGGCGTCTTCGATAATCACATCGCGTTAGATCCTCTGAAACTGTCGAAATCGTCCGGGCTCCCTCCCCTCCACTGTTTCCCCTCCCTTCTCGAACCCCGCCCAACACTTTCAACTCGACATCCCTCGTGCTGCAAATCGAGGAATTGATCGGCGGGCTTTCGCTTCCTGGAGGGTAGTAGCTTTGGCTTGCTTTTTTGATGTCTTCTTTCTCTCACATGCATGACTTCAGCTTCACAAGCATTCCTGAGATGAGAATCAGTCAGGCATCTCCTCCCAGACCCCACCCTCAGCAGGCCAAGCTTTTTTGCCATGGCGAGATACTTGCAGCCGTCGGTGGGGCTTGCTAGGATGTACCTGGATGGAGTCCAGATCTCCTGTCCGTCGTTGCTGTTGAGGAAAAAAACGAAAACATCACCTCCACCAGGAAGCTCGAGCTGCGGAGCTAGTCCCGTCCTCGGCAACGGCGTGTCCGGTGCGTCGATTTAGACCTGTACGCGAGTGCGTCTTGGGAATAGTCTCGATCGCAATTACGCGTAAGCCGTGTAACGGCATCTGGCCAAGATTGGTCCTGATAACGTTCTTGCCATAAGAAACGCAAAAGACAAATGCCATTGCCATAGCTAAAGATATCTCCATACGAGTATACGCTGATCGAAACCCCTTCCAAATATGCCTCGAAACAATAGGTTCCCAACAAGTGTACAAAATGAAAAGCAAGGAAGTCCATATTCTCTCTCACCCACATATCCTCCTTCCCCGCGCCATGGTCCATGGGTATCAAAGATGGCTAGAAAAAGAAAAACATGCGAAGCATGCAAACAAGAACTCCGTCCCCAGATCTATGCAAAGTAATCTACTCGTAGTGTACTGTAGTATGTAGTATAATGACGTGTGATGGAGAGTAGTATACATACCACGCTCGGTACCAGGCCCGCCCCACCGACACCAACTCCGATCACCTCGACACCTCGCTCCACACGCCCATCATCTCAATCACGAGATTGACCCCGGTACTGACGCACCAGAGCGCAATCAACCCTATGCCCAGCCGCCGGCTAAACACCCAATCGTTCAACGACACGAACATGAGCAGAGCCACAAGCGTTATTAGCAAAGTCACTGCAGATACCACGAGGCTGCCACTGATGTGGATCTTGTACGGCTTGTACACGATTGGCCGGTCGGGGTGCTTCTCGTGCTTCCGCCGCGCTTTGGATACCATCCCAATGAGGCCCCCGGTGCTAACGCCGAGCAGGATGTTGAGCATTGGCCCCCCGATGCACCCGGAGCTAAAAACGTTAAAGTTAGTCGCCAAGCTTAGGTAGGCGCGCAGTAGCGAGACATGCCGTCTCAAGGGGGCCAAGGGGGATGGATTAGTTAGATGAAGAATTGACTTACAACGCCATGACCGGAGAACCCAATCGGGCGATGGTATAATCAGAAACCCAGTCGCCGACACTATTGCCAGCAGCAAACACCGTGAGCCCCAGGATCGCGTCTGATATGCCTAGGATCACGCCAATCGCCTTCAGAACCCCTACAACCTCGCCGGCAATGACTGCAATCCACGAGACACTAACGAGGAACCCGGGGAAGCACAAGAGGGTATAATACTTGGGCCTCCGATCCGACCTCGTGGTTAACCAGACGATGAAGAACAATACGCCTGACGCGACCAGGGACCATTTCACGCCGGACACTACCTGCTCCGCCGGTTGCTCCATGAGCACAGAGGATATGATAAATACGGAAAATGGTGGCCCAGCCAGAGTTTGAATCATGACTAGCCATTTGTTCCAACCCGCATCTTCAGCGTTCGCAGTCGGGGGGTCCACCTGTCCAGATTCGTCAAGTGGGGGGTTTGGAGTTTCCACGGGTTTCGGAACCGTGGGCCTATCCATATCCAGCGCGACGCCTTCGTCAACGATGAGCGGCGAGCTTGGGGTCGCCGGGTCGTAGTTCAATGTCCGGTTCGAAGTAACCGTGTTTCGTCTATATCTACGAAACATCTCCCACTGGCCATTCGCAGATTGCCAGCCTGGCTCGTTTTCCTCTTCGCACTCGGAACACTGCGACGCCTCTTCAATCTCTGGGTCTCTCGCGTCAACGACGGGTAGTGTGATGGATAGGAAAAACACACTCGGAACGGCGAGTGTGCTGACAAAAGCGTCTGCAAAGGTCTTTTCTCGCCAGTTCTGTAATGTAGGAAATAGCGTCGCCATCATACTCTCGGGCGGGGGGAGAATAGAGTACGGCCACCATCCATAGGGTTGGATAAGGCTAACGCCCCCATCGACTTCAACCAAGACACCATCGGTGGGGGTGGGGATGATGGAAGGTGGAGGCTCAAATAATGACGGCGGTCCAGCCTCTGATGTCGGAGACATTGGCATAGGAGATTCCACATATCCGGGAAACGGGCTTAGGTTATCTGAGGGTTCACTCGTGGTGCTTCGGCGACTAGGAATATGTAGATGTAACGGTTCGGGCGCCAGCGATTGGCGTCCCGAGCCCCCCGTCTGCGTGTCTAAGTAGGGCTGCCTAGGACCGAACGGATGAATTGGGGGTACTGCTAGATTGCCATCTAGCTGAAAGGACCTCGTGGAGCTCGCTGCCCTTGATGGGGACAGAGATGGCGTAGGCGAACCGGACAACTGTTCTTGCCCAGCTTCACGCACATGCGGCGGCAAGGCAGGCCCTCCGCCATAAGGAGTAATGTCTGAAACGTCTCTAACATTTCCGGTATGAGAGTGTGCGCGCTCCCGCAGAGGTGCCGATGTGGTATCTAATGAAATGACGGGCCCTAGACGAGCTTCGGATCGAAACCTCGCGGCCCTGGGTATGTTCTGGACAGAGTGACGACGGAAGTGCCCGACACGTCCTGGAGAAAGGCCTTCTTTCTTGAAATTCTCCAAAGCCGAGTTGAATTCCAATGCACCAACTAAACTCGGCCGTATAAATGCCGCCGTCGGTCGTCGGTTAGCTGTAGGTTGCCTGACTCGCATGTTGTTGGCAATCTCAACCGCCATCTGTTCCCTACGTATTCCTCCGTCGTCCTCTTCTTCCTCTTCGTTCAGCTGGTCGCCTTCAATTTCGATTCTGGGCATCGAAATCGTCGATTCTGGGCGTGGGGGACGTGCTAACGCCTGCACGCGAGCAAGCTGAGCCGCAGCACGGGGTTGGTCCTCGTATCTCTCCTGGCCACTCGCTTGGAGAGCTTCTTCAATGGCATGGGCTCTACTCTCCGCTAATGCGACACGCCTGGATCGTCTAGTCGTGTACCAATGTGAGATACTCACGAAGATGACGTAGAAGGCGTAGTAGGCGATCATGATAATACACTCAAATAAGTGAAGATAACCGTCCAACAGAAACATAAGTGTAAGGCAGACAGCAACAATGAAGAAGAGTAGGTCTCTCACAAAGCTACGCTTGTCGACCTTGAACTCGCAAATCATGGCGATAGACCCTGCGACAATAGCAGTGATGAAGGACGCCGCGCCGATGAGTTCACCAACGGCCAGCGCTGCGCTGTTGGATCGCATGGACATGACGGTACTAAACAAGTCTGGAGAACCATTCCCCACGGCAAGGAAGGTAACGCCAGCGAGGTTCTCGGGCATGTTCAGCACGCTGGCGATTGTTTGGAGGTTCGGCGTAAAGAAGTCGCTCGCGGCTATGCCAATGGTGGAGAAGAGCAGACCTAACCAGATAACGAGGAGGGGAAACCCCACAACCTTCGCATATCCAAAGGCGCAGTGATACACCGTCAGGTAAGGAACTAGGCCCGGTTGCTCATCGTCGCAGTTTGTCTTGACGAAGGAACACACATCGGGGGTGCGGTAGACGTCTCGACATTGTACTGGCTCAGCATACCTCGGGCCCAGCTGAGGACTGCTGCTAGAATCGTCTGAAATAAGGTTTTGAAGGTACGAGGCAACGATTAAAAAGGCGGCGATAGCGAATGCCGAGTAGAACGACCGGCGAAAGAGCCGGCGCCACGGGCCAGGACGGCTGTGAGATGTGGTGATAAGAGACATTATTCACAAGGTGAGATCATCCGGGCCTTGGTGACGCCATTGCCATTGTTGGAAAAGGGCTGGGTCGGTGAAGTGCTCAGTGCCTCTCCGAATCCCAATTCCATCGGGGGAGGGGAAATCAAGAATATAAATCGATGTTTGTGGGAAGAGTGGATATCAAGAGGCGAATTGACGCCTCTGAAGTAGATCAGGGGATTATGAAGTATTGTACTGGCCGAATCAAGTCAGTGACGACGACAGTGGTCCGTCCGGATCAGGCAGTTAGTGGTGCTCACTTTGACACAATGTCGTGGACAGGATTGACTGGACGCTGAAATCCAGAAGACAAAAGACCTTCTGCGCCAAGATTGGGTGACCCCGGTACCGGGAATGCAAGGGAGCTGGAAGCGGAAATGCTTGTCACTGTGACTGGGGCTGTGCATTCAATCCCATCCTTCACTATCTTCGAGGTACTGAGTTTTAATTGGTCAAGCCACAATTTCCCCGACCTAACTGGAAGCATCCTAGCCCGGTACCTCGGTCGGTACTCTGTCCCCTCACGCCTCTCCTCCTTATCTCCACGTGCCGATAATGCAGCTCACTTTATTTGTTTACATTGGGCGTTGCGCACCAGCAACAGCAACAAATTGAAGGAACAGGAGCATCCACACACACACAGTGAATCCCCCCAATTCGCAAAGCTGGAGGACGC
Source organism: Scedosporium minutisporum (assembly GCA_034774675.1). Lineage (NCBI taxonomy): Eukaryota > Fungi > Ascomycota > Sordariomycetes > Microascales > Microascaceae > Scedosporium > Scedosporium minutisporum. The sequence continues at coordinate 13,197 of SJVG01000867.1, forward strand.
GACGGGGCCAAAAGAAGCGACCCAACACCGCACCAACTTTCTCACGATCCCCCACAAAATATCGCTCCTCCTCCAAAATGCCGCGAGTAGCACAAGGACCTCGAAATGCGGGCTCCAGAGTGGCCTCTGGGTCCATGATCGCGTCCCCATTCAAGACACAGTCTCCCATCAAGTACGTTCTCACCGCGTTTTCCCCCTCATCCGACCTGGCAACGGACCGGGGATTGGAATGCTGACTCTGAAACACCGGCAGGATCCCCCTCAATGACGATGCAGAGGAGAAGGCGCGGCGATTACTCTCACGACAAGCGCTCCAGGAAGCCCAGATCAATCAGTTGAAACTCGCCGCTACTCCGGTGCGCAAGGGAAGTCTACGAAGTATGGGGACATCGTCGCCCAGCTCTAATCCGCGGACGCCCCGTGGCCGTTCGCACCCCTTTAGGGACGACGACGATGACGATGTCGTGATAAGTGGGAGCGCCGTTACGCCTATGAAGAGAGTGCCGATCCTGGCCAACTTCGAGGAATGGATGAAGATGGCGACTGATAACAAGATCAATGCGGCGAACTCGTGGAATTTCGCCCTTATCGATTACTTCCATGACATGTCTCTCCTAAAGGAAGGAGACGGCGTTAACTTTCAAAAAGCCAGTTGCACCCTTGATGGGTGTGTCAAAATTTACACGAGTCGCGTAGACAGTGTCGCTACAGAGACCGGAAAACTGCTCAGTGGATTGGCAGATAGCAACAGCAAAAAGAAGAGCCAGGATGGAGATGAAGAGGCTGAGGATAGCGAGGAAGAGGTTGACGAAGACGGCACCGTGAGGAAAAAGACTAAGAAGAAGGTATAGTCAACCCTCCAGAGGAGTGGGCTGCCACCATAAAAAACACTTACTGACTCGCGAATGCAGAGCCAACGTTCCGAGGTCACATTAGCGCCTTCATTCGCCTCCTTACAACTCAAGAAGTTCGAACTAGAGTTTGCTGTGGACCCTCTCTTCAAGAAGGCCTCGGCCGATTTCGACGAAGGTGGCGCCAAGGGCTTACTGCTCAACCACCTCATGATCGACTCCGAAGGTCGCATTGTCTTCGATAGTAGTGACGATGCAGATGATAGGGCTGTAGACAAGGGAAAGAAGGGCGATGCCGACGGCGAGGAGGAGGACGGCGAGATCCCCGAGGAAGGAATCGAGCCCCCCACTCGCGAGGGTACTGTCCAGCCCCAGGAAGAGGAGCCTCCTGTCGAGATTGATCTTGCCAGCCTCGCTGCAAGATTTATCCCCGATCTTGGCCGTCTAGATGACTTGGATGTCTGCCCATCTCTCAAGAATTTTGACCTAGGTGACCCCTCAGGGTCACTCGACATCCCCTTCCTCAAGGCACCTGAAGACTGGCGCCAGGACCAGGATAAGGGCCTGGGAACCTTTGGCGACAAGTCCGGTATGCTCATCGATGACGACCACCCACCCGGCTTCGACGACGATGATCTTGGTCTAGGAGCCTTCGATCTAGGGGCTGACATTGCCTTTGGCGAGGGCGGAGAGGCCTGGGCACGCGAAGCCGCCCTAGAGCCGCAGATGCGCATATATGACGCTGGGAACGGTGCTGCCGGAGGCGAGGGCCTCGAGATGCTCGACCAAGATTCCGGCGAGTACATGGTCACCATGAACCACTCCAAGAACCCCGACCAGATGCACGAGGACATCCTCAGCTACTTCGACCAGGCCCTACAGAAGAACTGGACTAGCGCCGAGCATTGGCGTATCCGCAAGATCAAGGACGTCAACAAGCCTGCCGACGCCAAGCGCACGCGCAAGGAAAAGGAGCCGTTCGAAATCGACTTCTTCTCCCCCCTCGACCCCGTCCTCGCCGAGGTCATCTACACCCCAGCCTCGAGCAACTCGGCCATCTGCATGCCCAAGAAGGACTGGAAATCCAAGACGAGGAACCTCCTCCCGGACGACAAGCACTTCAGCTCCAAGCAGCTCCTCAGCCTCTTCCTCAAGCCCAAGGCCCGCATGGGCAGGCGTCGCGTCCTCGGCGGCGCTGGCACCGCATTCGGACTCAGTAACGGCTTCGGCGCGGCAGCGGCCCAGCAAGACCGCGACGACGTCCCCGAGGGCGACATGGATGAGGCCTTCTGGGCGCAGCGCAAGGAACCCCTCCACAACACCGAGGACACAGCGCTACCCCAGGGCGACTACGACGCCAACTTCTTCCAGGACGACCTGCCCTTCGCCGGTGGTTTGGATGACGACGACGACGACCTCGAGTTCGCAGACGCCCGCGAGCACTTCTCGCCCGGTGCTGACTTGGCGCCTGGTATGACGGAGGGAGTGGGCCTCACCGCGGCGTTTAACGGGGAGACGCTCATAGGCCCGACTGCTGGGCCGTTTGGCACTACGCTGGTGACGCAGACGAGGAGGGTGAGGCCGGAGTATGTGCAGTATGCGCGCGTAGCCAAGAAGGTCGATGTCAGGAGGTTGAAGGAGGAGATTTGGAAGGGTATGGGCTTTGAAAGCCTCGAGAATGTACGTTTTTTCCCTCGCAAATCCCTTGCATTTTCTTCCTTTTTTTAGTTACCGTTATGAGGACAAGAGGAAAACTAACACGATCTTAACAAGACCTACGATCCCGACTCATCCCGTCTCCCAACACCCCCTCCCTCATCC